>ML783245.1:428054-447677 GCA_009831015.1 Picea engelmannii | reverse complement strand
GATGGCTACTATTATTGCAAGAATTTGATATTACAATTGTAGATAGACCAGGAAAAGAGAATGTAGTTGCTGATTTCCTTTCTCGATTGACACCTAATGATGATACCCCAGTAGATGATTCATTTCCTGATGAATATCTATTTTCAGTTTCTGCTCACTCACCTTGGTATGCAAACATTGCTAACTACTTGGTTACAGGGAAGTTACCACTACACCTATCCCACGGAGAGAAAAGAAGAATCATTCATCAAAGTGCCCGGTATAGTTGGATAAGTGGGTGTCTTTTCCATACAGGACTTGATCAAGAAATCCGAAGGTGCACTACAAAAGATGAGTTTTATGATCTACTAAAATCTTGTCATGATGGCCCTTGTGGAGGGAATTTTCTTGATAAGAGAACAACACATAAAATTCTCAGGATGGGGTACTATTGGCCCTCACTCTTCAAAGATGCAAAGAAATATTTTCGGGCCTGTGATAGCTGCCAAAGAGTAGGCCAACCTACTTATAGAGATGAAATGCCATTAAACCCCCAGATAGTACTTGAACCATTTGAAAGATGGGCCTTAGACTTTGTAGGACCCATCAACCCCCCATCCAATCAAAAAGTTTACATAGTGGTCTGCATGGACTACATGACTAAATGGGTGGAATTCAAAGAACTCCACAGAGCAACCGAAGAAGCAGTTATAAATTTCTTATTTAACGACATCTTCATCAGATTTGTAGTGCCACGAGAATTGGTTACAGATGGAGGACCTCCTTTCACTTCCCATGGTTTCAAAGACACCCTTCACAAATATCATATTCAGCATAGAATGACTACAGCATACCACCCCCAAGCCAATGGACAGGTGGAAAGCACAAACAAAGTAATAGAAGCCATTCTAACAAAAACAGTGAAGGAAAACAGAAAGGATTGGTCCTACAGGCTCCCTGAAGAATTATGGGCCTACAGAACTACCTGGAGAAATACTATAGGATTCTCTCCCTATGAATTAGTCTATGGAAAGAGTGTTGTCTTCCCTGTGGAATTTGAAATAAAAACCTTAAGGATTGCTTTAGCTGTCAACCTTGATTTGATCGATGCACAGACAGCCAGGTTGCAGCAGCTTAATGAATTGGAGGAGAAAAGACTAGATGCCATTCAGCAGACAACCATAATTCAACAACAAAGATCAAAATGGCATGACAAAACTATCAAGAACAAGTAGTTCCAAAAAGGTAATTGGGCCCTACTGTATGACTCTCGGTTCAAAGAATTTCAAGGGAAATTGCGTACAAGATGGCTTGGATCTTACGAAGTAGACACTGTTTTCCCCAATGGAACAGTAAGGCTCCTCACAATCGATGACTCCAAAACATCGTTACTTGTAAATGGTCATCGTCTCCGTCTGTACCAACGCCCTATTTCCAAAGAAGATTTTAGGGCCGCATGCATGGCAGACTCCCATTACCTCTTCTTAGAGGAGGTCTCTACCCCTCATTGCAATTAATTCTTTTAAGTTAATTTCTTTAGTAGTAGATTAGATTTTATTTACTAATAATCCCTGTCAGGAAATACCATGTTACAATCGATTTTTGAAGATTCTCGATCGAAGCATGGGCCACTAGGAAAGGACGATCCTACTTCAAAAAGAGACAATCTTTCCCGATGCTGAAACACCACTGTTCAACACTTTTGACTTTCCTCTGTTGCTGAAACACCATTGTCAGTAACTCGTTGCTTTTTCTTCGTTGCTGAAACACCATTGTCAACAACTCGTTGCTTTTTCTTCGTTACTGAAACACCACTATCAGCAACCCCACACCTTTTTCCCCCATCACTATTCAGCAACCTTTTTCCCCACTGTTGAAACACCATCGTTCAACACTTTTTGACTTTCCTCTGTTGTTGCAACACCACTGTCAACAATCTTTTACCATGCTCCCTATTGCTGAAACACCATTCACAACAACTTTTCGCAGTCTCCCTATTGCCAAAACACTACAGTCCGACAATTCTTCACATTTCCTCATAAGACAAAACAACATCGTCCAGCAATTGTTTCGTCTTTTCTTTTTTGTTGCTGAAACACCACTGTCAACAACTTTTCACCACTTTCCCCATGGATGAAACACCATTCACAACAACTTTTCGCCTTCTCCCTACTGCCAAAACACTACAGTCCAGCAATTCTTCACCTTCTTCATCGACAAAACAACACCGTCCAACAATTGTTTCACCTCGTTTCTCCTGTTGCTGAAACACCATTGTTCAGCAGTTCTTCACATTTTCTCATCAATGAAACAACACCGTCCAACAATTGTTTCACCCCGTTCTTTTCTGTTGCTGAAACACCAACTTTTCAACATTATCAGTCCGCAATATTTTATGCTCTCATACTATAGTTCGTCCTTCCAGTCAATAAATCCTTGATACAATTCATCTAACAAATCAAAAGTATCCTCCACAACCACTGCAGAACTATCAGGCATTATATTTTGTTTGCAGCACAAATCAGAAGGTAAGGCGAGGTATGTAAATTTTATGTAATACAATTAAGCTATAGTTAATGAGAATATTCCAAATCATTATGACCACTCGAGTGCAATCATTATTAGCCACACTTGACGAGAGGGGAGGACATATCAAACCTTTTATACCATCATTTCACATGAATCCACTACCGCCATTCCTATTTTACCATCCTTTCACGTGCTTTACCACCATTTTCATACCTTCACTCGGAAAACTCACTCTGCACAGAAGCTGTTACTCAAACTCTTTGACAGTGTATTTTACCAAGCTGGTAGCTATGGGAGGCTCTGTTATATGGAACGAACCCGCCATGATAGCCCTGTTAGAACATTATCCAGTAGCTTATCAAATTTTTCAGCAGGCAGGATGGCTCAGTTATTTTCAGAGACTCCAGTGGTATGATGAACAACAGGTTCTCCAATTCGCTCAAAACCTCCAGGAAGACCATTCCACCGTTCAAGGGGTCCGAATTTTAGTAACAGAAGAGGATATAGCACAGGTTTCGAGTCTCCCCACCAATGGCATTCACATGTTCAGCCGTAAACATATCATTCGAAATGCCCAGCAGAACTTCTTGCTGCCAGAAGAACAAATTGTATTTAAAGGCCGAGGTGTCCAACTTATCTCGTTGCCACCCCCATGGCCGGAAGTTGCAAAATTCATCAAACACTACCTTACCTGTGAAGGCCGATACCAGGTAGTCTACCAGCATGATTTTCTTCTGTTGTCTCATTTACGGCATAATAGATTGGTGAATATTCCTTATTATCTACTCGACTGTCTCAAAAATATGTCGCACTACTGCAAAAAGTCTAAATATCTCACCCTTTCACTCACCCATCACCATCTCGTCCAACTGCTTATCCAAAGGGGTTTTTCTCAACAAAACCTTCCACTAAACAACCCACCCATAAACCCCCAAGAAGCTGCTGAAATTCCTGAAAATATTCAGCGACAACAACCACAAAACCCTCCAGACTCCCCAGAAAAATCTAACAGTCCACCTACAAAACCAATCAGTCCAATTAACCCCCCTATCATACCAAGCCCACCTCACACGTTACCAGAATCATCCACTCTCGCCCTTCATATTCTTAGTGATGATTCTGAACAAGAAAATCCCCCCTGCCTCATCATTGAGGAAAGACCCCCACGAAAACGGAAGAAAATTCCTTTCTTTCTTCCCTTTTTACAAAGGAAATGAATAAGACCCTCAACAAGGGCAGCCACTACCACCACCACCATAGATCCCCAATCCATCCGACTAATACCCCGTACACCTCTAACCTCCCAAATGCCGGAATCTTTGCCTATTACACCCATGGACACTGAAACACAAGAACCAGATGCCCATGGTTTTGCGACATCATCTATTTCAAATTCTGTAGCTGAAACACAAGAACCAGCTACCCATTTTGTAGCTGAAATACAAGAACCTGCTACCCATTCAGTAGCTGAAACACAAGAACCAGCTACCCATTCAGTAGCTAAAACACAAGAACCAGCTACCCATTCAGTAGCCGAAACACAAAAACCAACTACCCATTCCGTAGCTGAAACCCAAGAACAAGCTATCCATTCAGGAGATGAAACACAAGAACCAGCTACTCATTCAGTGGCTGAAACACAAGAACCATCCATAGCTTCCAGACAAGAACCAGCTACGGTAGAAACAAAAGAACCAACTGCTGATATTGACACTGAGATACAGGAATTAGAGGTCCAGGGTGCTGCAACAATACTCTCCTTACATCAAGAAGCGTAAACACAAGAAGCAGCTGCCAATCCTGTAGCTACTCCACAAAAACCAGCTACTGCGGCCGTGACTGCTACACAACAACCAGTCACCTCTCAACCAGAACAAACAATGGCCTCTGTCTTAGAAGAAAATGAGTTTCTAAAGTCTGAACTGGAAGCATACAAGCAAGAACTAGCCATGGAAAAGGAAGCATATGAAAAGGAACTTAACTTGCACACCCTAGCTCGTATAGAAACCATGTCAGAGGGGACTACAACAGAGAGCCCGTGTAAAGAATATATGTGTTGTCAATGTGGGGATATCTACTATCAAGCAGGCTACAAGGTAATTCAAGTCCCAATGCCAGGAGCTCCCCCTACTCCTTCAACTTTTGTAGTCAAAGAAGAAGAACCTACTGAAACAAAAGAACCAGCATGACCTCCCAAGATTAAGACTAAGCCCTGCATTGCAACAAATGAAACCCCTATTTTTGTTAAAAAAGTTGTACAGACAATACCTATTGAGGAATTTATACCTCCCAGCCAAATCAATATCCACACTTTTGTGGAACAATCTACTCAAACTGTACCTCACCCCACTACTTGCAACGTTGAAACACAGACTCAGCCATGGGATGAGCAGGCAGTAATACAGAAATGGAAGAAAGATTATGCTGCTACACAGGCCAAAATCCTACAAGAGCACAGACAAATCTGGATAAATCACACTTACTCAAATTGGGAATCTTTAGAACAGACACGCCAGGAAGCTCGAGCCCTTAAGAAACAGAACAAAGAGTTGAAAGGAAGATTGACCCTGGTATTTGACTTGGTACAAAATCTATTGGCTACCAGGAAACCATCCTGTAACTACCCCTTGTTCCTTATGGAACGAATTACATGGTTTCAAATCAAATCAATCACAGAGGGCAGACCCAATGCAGTACTACACCCAACAGATTTTGTCAAAACTTTTGCAGAAGCCTCTACTAGGGATCAGCACCTCCTATGTGAGGCATACTTTCATAATGAGACCATCCCCGAGAACAGGCAGTTGAACCTTAACCCTCTTGTTGGGGACATCTAGATTCGGGCGTTCACCTCCTTTCTCCACAATCAGATTTTATGGCAGGATGACTTCCTGGCTGCCAAGCACAATGAAGACAATCGCCTTCTCTGGATAAGACCAGAACCACAGAATGTAGCTACCTTTGTCACAGAATATTATCAGTTCTTAAAGAAACCAGGGATGACTGAACATGTTCAGCAACTACAATCAATAGTTCTTCAGGATTGTCAGCACTTCATCAGATCCATAGAGATTGTTTCCCTCCAGGCAAATAACCTGTTTTGGCAGCAATCAACTGAGAAAAGACAGGAACACAATCCTTTTAGCCCCACTAACCTCGAGTTAGCAATCTCCAGGGTACCTAACTACATCCAGTGTGTTCAGCAATGTGCTGAAAGTTGGATAGGGTACCGGTTTTATTTTCCTATCCTATGGATGCCAATAGAAAGATATCAAATCCATTATAAGCTGCCTAAGAAGACAAAAACAGGAGCTTGGAAAAGGTTACAACGACTCCAAGGGTTCAGAGCACCAACATAAAGTACCTCCCACAACTACTGCTTGAGTAACTTGCATGCTCAGAGTTGGTATTCAGACTCTGATTCAGAGTGAAGTTGCCTGAGGACATGCAACACTTTAAGTTGGGGGGGATGTTAGGACCAAACAATGTACCTTTTTGCCCATACTTTTTGCCACTGTTACACTCTTGATCACTCACATTTAAACTCATATTATCACTTTATCCTATCTTTCCAAAGGTATATAACGTCTCTTCTCTTTACTATACGTTTAATCTATTTTGCATATAATTTCACATCACTCTCATACTTAACCATTGATTAGAAATGTATAAGTGTTGAAACAGTTCAAACTGCAGATTAGCATTCAAGGCCTATGCTCAAACACCAATTCACATAAGTTGTTACACAGTCCAGGGTCGAGGAAACTGTTACACAGTCCATGGTTGACGATGCTGAAACATAGAGGAAGTTGTTACACAGTCTATGGTCAATGATGCTGAAACATAGAAGTTGTTACACAGTCCATGGTCGACGATGCTGAAACACAAAGGAAGCTGTTACACAGCCTATGGTCAACGATGCTGAAACACAAAGGAAGCCGTTACACAGTCCGTAATCAACAACAACTCACACAGATTGACTACAACAACCGCACTGTGAGCTAAGCATCAACCATCACTACTACCTGAGAAGTGTTGAACAGTCAGAGTGCAAATCCCGTGGCTGAAACAACCCGCGATTTGTGATGCCAAAACAACATGCAACAACAGCAACAAGAAAGAACTGTTACTCCAGCCGTAACAGCAACACCTCATTCAGCACTTGTAATAGCATTATGTTGCGAGAGACTAGGACATCCTATTCTGGTTTAGAAAGATGATCTGACTAAGAATAGGACTCAGATATACATCTGTAATTTTTAATCAATTGTATCGAAGGGATTCCCTCTTTAAATAAGAGGAAATCATCATTCGAGGCGATCGCCAGTTTTTGTACTAAGAAAGTTTCACAGAGAAGGACATACTTCATTTTCAGATTGTAATATGATACACTGATAGATGAATAAAATACTATTTTGAGCATCCTTCTCTAGTCTCTTCATCTCAGGGGAATCTTGTGAGAAGGGAGGGACCACCTTCTTCACAAGATTCATCCGTTAGTTTTATAGTGTGTTAGTCTGATTTCTGTTTATGCCTTGATTAATTTTTGTTTTGCTGAAACACTACTTTAATGAATTATGCTTTGCTAAAACACTATTGATCTCTGTCTTACTGAACGTTACATTGTTTTCATATGGTTTATGCTCGTCCTGTGTGATGAATTTGAAGAAGTGTGTTAATCAGAGACTGGTACTGAAGGTTCCTGCTTAAGGGAAGGAATTAGGAGTCCTGTTCTCTGTTAGAAGTAGTCATCTCTCATTTATTTTCATGAGTTTGGTAATCAGAGACTGGTACTAAAGGTTCCTACTTAAGGGAAGGAATTAGGAGTCATGTTCTCTATTAGAAGTAGTCATCTTTCATTTATTTTCATGAGACTGCTAATCAGAGACTGGTGCTGAAGGTTCCTGCTTAAGGGAAGGAATTAGGAGTCTTGTTCTCTGTTAGAAGTAGTCATCTTTCATTTATTTTCATGAGTGTGCTAATCAGAGACTGGTACTGAAGGTTCCTTCTTAAGGGAAGGAATTAGGAGTCCCTTTCTCTGTTAAAATAGTTAGCCCTCACTGCATTAATGAGTTCATGAAAGTGTGTTAATTAGAAACAAAGTACTGAAGTTCCTACTTGGGAATAGGGTCTTGTTCTCTGGTTACAGAATAGTTGTTCTTTCCTGTTGAAGTTGTTATTTTAATGTAATCCAGGATTCTTTAGATTAATCATCTCTTTAAGCTCTGCAATAAGTAGATTGCTTTTCTGTAATTCTAGTTAGAACTTCAGTCCATCCAAGGCAAGTGTGATTGATATAAGTTTTCTTTACTACAACTCTAGGTTTCTTTTGGAATTGAGCATATATAGTGCGTGGTTACCTTTGAAATAAGATAATTCACTGGGTTGACAATATATGTAGCACTTGATTGTTTAAATTGATTAAGCAATTATAGTGACCAACATTTTGGCGTCGTTGCTGGGGAAGGTAATGTTAGATTTCAAAAGCACTTATGATTTTTTAGATACAAAGATTGCATGAAAGGACACGGAGACCCCAAAGATACTGACCCTACAGGTGGAAAGGGAAAAGGAAAAGGAGGAAGAAAGACTTACATTCACGAGATTATATCAAAGTCTGAATTTACTGCTCAACAACCAAACCTTCGGAAACAAAAGTCCCAGCCTTCATTTCAAGCAAACTTTGAAATAGGGAAAGAAGTTTGGAGTCCTGAGACAGTCCAGAAGCCAGCAGGAAACATTGAGGACAGAGAAAGTGCATCAGGGGAGAATATAGAAGAAAACATGGATGAGTACAATGAAGAATTGCATCACGAAGAATAGGCAGGTCCTGAAGGAGAGGTAAATGATGAAAATTCTTTCTCTACATTAGGATTTCTTATTGGTGATATTCCTAGAGGAGTAGCCCCTATGAAGAACATTCCACTCTCAGCACTACATAATTTTCGTGGATTGTCGTCAGAATATCCCGATGAATTCCTTTTTGAGTTTGATATATTATGCAGAAGTTATGATTACGTTTCTAATGCTAAAAAATTAAAGCTATTTCCAGCAACATTAAAAGGAAATGCACTAAGATGGTTTATGAGTCTTGGAGTCCATGTAATCACAACATGGGACCAAATGAAACAGAAATTCCTGAACAAATACGAGGACTACTGCTGAACAAGAGAAAAGAGGGAGGAGTTATTTAAGATGATGCAGAAAGAGGATGAAAATCTGGAGGACTTTGTAGAAAGGCTACAGTATGATCTACAAAGAACCAGTCACCCCAATGTAAGTAAAGATATTCTCAAAACTATATTATTAAAAGGAGTAAGGGATGATTGTCTAGATATGATAAATAGGGTTGGAAAAGGGGACATATCTAAGGAATCATATGATGAAATTGTTAATTTATGCAAAAGATGTTCAAGAGGAAATTCAAGAAATAGATCAAACAGCAGGGACACCACATTTTCAAGAGTCCAAAAATCAGCCAATGGGGAGCAACAAGAGCCGAGATAGGTAATTTACTTGAAGGTTTTAAAATGGAAATGTTAAGATCTTTTCCCTCACAAATTGACACCCTGCAGATTAAGAAGAAGCAAGCAGAAGCAGAAGTAACGTTGTCCATCTTTTGTTCTCAATGCAGAGACAGGCACCGACGAAGAGAATGTCCATTGGAAAAAAATCCAATCTGCACCATCTGTGATAAATAGCGTGATACTCAACAATGTCCATCTTTACCAGGGATCAAGGCAGCATTACAACCAATGGACGAAGAAGCTGAAGATGTCTATCTGTTGACACAAAGAAGGCAATGGCAACTACGGGGACAAGATATGAATCCTAACATGCCATATGCATCTTCTAATCGTTGGAATAATTATCCTTCTATCAATCAAATGAGTTACCCCCCCTATAATCAAATGCAATACACTAATCAAATGAATTACCCACCCATGCAACAAACTTACCCACCCATGCAACAAACTAACCCACCCTTTGTTGATCCATCAATGTGGACTCCTTGGCCTCCACGGCAACAACAACCATATCAGAACCAATGGAATCAAAATTGGAGAGGACAAAAACCCCCCTTCCAAAATCAATTACCTCAATCGCAATTCCTACAACCACTCTCCCTACCAGCAGGTACTCCACCGAACAATCAAATGGACTAATTATTGCCAGGAAGCATTTAACACACTTTAACAACAGTTATCTACAACTCCTATTCTTAGAGGACCTGATTGGACACTTCCATTTCATATATCCTCCAATGCTTCAGATACTACAATAGGAGTTGTCTTGGGACAAGAAGAAAATCATCTCCCTTATGTTATCTATTTCATCAGCAAGAATAGGACTCCTGCTGAACTCAATTATACAGTCACCGAGAAGGAATTCTTAGCAGTTATCTATGTCATTAATAAATTTAGACATTACATTACTGGCTATTCTACTTTTGTCCATACTGATCACTCAGCTATCAAATACTTAATGAACAAACCTATCACAAATTCTAGAGTCACCAAATGGCTACTATTATTGCAAGAATTTGATATTACAATTGTAGATAGACCAGGAAAAGAGAATGTAGTTGTTGATTTCCTTTCTCGATTGACACCTAATGATGATACCCCAGTAGATGATTCCTTTCCTGATGAATATCTATTTCAGTTTCTGCTCACTCACCTTGGTATGCAGACATTGCCAACTACTTAGTTGCAGGGAAGTTACCACCACACCTATCCCACCGAGAGAAAAGAAGAATCATTCATCAAAGTGCCCGGTATAGTTGGATAAGTGGGTGTCTTTTTCATACAGGACCTGATCAAGAAATCCAAAGGTGCATTACAGAAGATGAGGTTTATGATCTACTAAAAGCTTGTCATGATGGCCCTTGTAGAGGGCATTTTGCTGATAAGAGAACAGCACATAAAATTCTCAGAATGGGGTACTATTGGCCCTCACTCTTCAAAGATGCAAAGAAATATGTTTGGGCCTATGATAGCTGCCAAAGAGTAGTCCAACCTAATTATAGAGATGAAATTCCATTAAACCCCCAGATAGTACTTGAACCATTTGAAAGATGGGCCTTAGACTTTGTAGGACCCATCAACCCCCCATCCAATCAAAAAGTTTACATAGTGGTCTGCACGGACTACATGACTAAATGGGTGGAAGCCAAAGAACTCCACAGAGTGACCGAAGAAGCAGTTATAAATTTCTTATTTAAAGACATCTTCATCAGATTTGGAGTGCCACGAGAATTGGTTACAGATGGACGACCTCCTTTCACTTCCCATGGTTTCAAAGACACCCTTCACAAATATCATATTCAACATAGAATGACTACAACATACCACCCCCAAGCCAATGGACAGGTGGAAAGCACAAACAAAGTAATATAAGCCAATCTAACAAAAACAGTGAAGGAAAACAGAAAGGATTGGTCCTACAGGCTTCCTGAAGCATTATGGGCCTACAGAACTACCTGGAGAAATACTACAGGATTCTCTCCCTATGAATTAGTCTATGGAAAGAGTGTTGTCTTCCCTGTGGAATTTGAAATAAAAACCTTAAGGATTTCTTTAGCTGTCAACCTTGATTTGACCGATGCACAGACAACCAAGTTGTAGAAGCTTAATGAATTGGAGGAGAAAATACTAGATGCCATTCAGAAGACAACCATAATTCAACAGCAAAGATCAAAATCGCATGACAAAACTATAAAGAACAAGCAGTTCCAAAAAGGTAATTGGGCCCTACTGTATGACTCTCGGTTCAAAGAATTTCAAGGGAAATTGCATACAAGATGGCTTGGACCTTACGAAGTAGACACTGTTTTCCCCAATGAAACAGTAAGGCTCCTCACAATCGATGACTCCAAAACACCGTTACTTGTAAATGGTCATCGGCTCCGTCTGTACCAGCGCCCTATTTCCAAAGAATATTTTAAGGCCGCATGCATGGCAGACTCCCATTACCTCTTCTTAGAGGAGGCCTCTACCCCTCATTGCAATTAATTCTTTTAAGTTGATTTCTTTAGTAGTATATTAGATTTTATTTACTAATAATCCCTGTCAGGAAATACCATGTTACAATCAATTTTTTAAGATTCTCGATCGAAGCACAGGCCACTAGGAAAGGACGATCCTACTTCAAAAAGAGACAAGCTTTCTCGATGCTGAAACACCACTGTTCAGCACTTTTGACTTTCCTTTGTTGCTGAAACACCATTGTCAGCAACTCGCTGCTTTTTCTTCGTTGCTGAAACACCATTGTCAGCAACTCGTTGCTTTTTCTTCGTTACTGAAACACTACTATCAGCAACCCCACACCCTTTTCCCCCATCACTATTCAGCAACCTTTTTCCCCACTACTGAAACACCATTGTTCAGCACTTTTTGACTTTCCTCTGTTGTTGCAACACCACTGTCAACAATATTTTACCATGCTCCCTATTGCTGAAAAACCATTCACAAAAACTTTCCTCAATCTCCCTATTGCCAAAACACTACAGTCCGGCAATTCTTTACATTTCCTCATAAGACGAAACAACATCTTCCAGCAATTGTTTCGCCTTTTCTTTTATGTTGCTGAAACACCACTGTCAACAACTTTTCACCACTTTCCCCATGGATGAGACACCATCACAACAACTTTTCGCCTTACTCTCCAGGGTGCTGCAACATTACTCTCCTTACATCAAGAAGCTGAAACACAAGAAGCAGCTGCCAATCCTGTAGCTGCTCCACAAAAACCAGCTAGTGCGGACGTGACTGCTACACAACAACCAATCGCCTCTCAACCAGAACCAACAATGGCCTCTGTCTTAGAAGAAAATGAGTTTCTAAGGTCTGAACTGGAAGCATACAAGAAAGAACTAGCCATGGCAAAGGAAGCATATGAAAAGGAACTTAACTTGCACACCCTAGCTCGTATAGCAACCATGTCAGAGGGGACTACAACAGAGAGCCCGTGTAAAGAATATATGTGTTGTCAATGTGGGGATATCTACTATCAAGTAGGCTACAAGGTAATTCAAGTCCCAATGCCAGGATCTCCCCTTACTCCTTCAACTTTTGTAGTCAAAGAAGAAGAACCTACTGAAACAAAAGAACCAGCAGGACCTCCCCAGATTAAAACTAAGCCCTACATTGCAACAAATGCAACCCCTGTTTTTGTTAACAAAGTTGTACAGACAGTACCTATTGAGGAATTTATACCTCCCAGCCAGATCAATATCCACACTTTTGTGGAACAATCTACTCAAACCGTACCTCACCCCACTACTTGCAACGCTAAAACATGGACTCAGTCATGGGATGAGCAGGCAGTAATACAGAAATGGAAGAAAGAGTATGATGCTACACAGGCCAAAATCCTACAAGAGCACAGACAAATCTGGATAAATCACACTTACTCAAATTGGGAAGCTTTATAACAGACATGCCAGGAAGCTCGAGCCCTTAAGAAACAGAACAAAGAGTTGAAAGGCAGATTGGCCCTGGTATTTGACTTGGTACAAAAGCTATTGGCTACCAGGAAACCATCTTGTAATTACTCCTTGTTCCTTATGGAACGAATTACATGGTTTCAGATCAAATCAATCACAGATGGCAGACCCCATGCAATACTACACCCAGCAGATTTTTTCAAAACTTTTACAAAAGCCTCTACTAGGGATCAACACCTCCTCTGTGAGGCATACTTTTATAATGAGGCCATCCCTGAGAACAGGTAGCTGAACCTTAACCCTCTTGTTGGGAACATCTAGATTTGGGTGTTCACCTCCTTTCTCCACAATCATATTTTATGGTAGGATGACTTCCTGGCTGCCAATCACAATGAAGACAATCGCCTTCTCTGGATAAGACCAGAACCATAGAATGTAGCTACCTTTGTCACAGAATATTATCAATTCTTAAAGAAACCAGGGATGACTGAACATGTTCAGCAGCTACAATCAATAGTGCTTCAGGATTGTCAGCACTTCATCAGATCCATAGAGATTGCTGCCCTCCAGGAAAATAACCTGTTTTCGCAGCAATCCACTGAGAAAAGACAGGAACACAATCATTTTAGCCCCACTAACCTCGAGGTAGAAATATCTAGGGTACCTAACTACATCCAGTGTGTTCATCAATTTGCTGAAAGCTGGATAGGGTACCGATTTTATTTTCCTATCCTCTGGATGCCAATAGAAAGATATCAAATCCATTATAAGCTGCCTAAGAAGACGAAAACAAGAGCTTGGCAAAGGTTACAACGAGTCCAAGGGTTCAGAGCACCAACAGACAGTACCTCCCACAACTACTGCTTGAGTAACTTGCACGCTGAGAGTTGGTATTCAGACTCTGATTCAGAGTGAAGTTGCCTGAGGACATGCAACACTTTAAGTTGGGGGGGATGTTAGGACCACACAATGTACCTTTTTTCCCATACTTTTTGCCACTGTTACACTCTTGATCACTCACATTTAAACTCATATTATCACTTTATCCTATCTTTCCAAAGGTATATAACGTCTCTTCTCTTTACTATACGTTTAATCTGTTTTTCATATAATTTCACATCACTCTCGTACTTAACCATCGATTAGAAATGTATAAGTGTTGAAACAGTTCAAACTGCAGATTAGCATTCAAGGCCTGTACTGAAACAACAATTCACAGAAGTTGTTACATAGTTCAGGGTCGAGGAAGATGTTACACAGTCCATGGTCGACGATGCTGAAACACAGAGGAAGTTATTACACAGTCTATGGTAAATGATGCTGAAACATAGAAGTTGTTACACAGTCCATGGTCGACAATACTGAAACACAAAGGAAGTTGTTACACAGTCTATGGTCAACGATGTTGAAACACAAAGGAAGCCATTACACAGTCCGTAATCAACAACAACTCACACAGATTGACTACAACAACTGCACCGTGAGCCAAGCATCAACCATCGCTACTACCTGAGAAGTGTTCAACAGTCAGAGCGCAAATCTCGTGGCTGAAACAACCCGCGATTTGCTATGCCAAAACAGCATGCAACAACAACAACAAGAAAGAACTATTACTCCAGCCGTAACAACAACACCTCATTCAGCACTTATAATAGCATTATGTTGCGAGAGACTAGGACATCCTATTCCCGTTTAGAAAGTTGATCTAACTAAGAATAGGACTCAGATATACACTACTGAACTATGTCTTACTGAATGTTACATTGTTTTCATATGGTGTATGCTCATCCTGTGTGATGAATTTCAAGAAGTGTGTTAATCAGAGACTGGTATTGAAGGTTCCTGCTTAAGGGAAGGAATTAGAAGTCATGTTCTTTGTTAGAAGTAGTCATCTCTCATTTATTTTCATGAGTGTGGTAATCAGAGACTGGTACTAAAGGTTCCTGCTTAAGGGAAGGAATTAGGAGTCCTGTTCTTTGTTAGAAGTAGTCAGCTTTCATTTATTTTCATGAGTATGCTAATCAGAGACTGGTGCTGAAGGTTCCTGCTTAAGGGAAGGAATTAGGAGTCTTGTTCTCTGTTAGAAGTAGTCAGCTTTCATTTATTTTCATGAGTGTGCTAATCAGAGACTAGTACTGAAGGTTCCTTCTTAAGGGAACGAATTAGGAGTCCCATTCTCTGTTAAAATAGTTAGTCTTCACTGCATTAATGAGTTCATGAAAGTGTGTTAATTAGAAACAAAGTACTGAAGTTCCTGCTTGGGAATAGGGTCTTGTTCTCTGGTTACAGAATAGTTGTTCTTTCCTGTTGCAGTTGTTATTTTAATGTAATCCAGGATTCTTTAGATTAATAATCTTTTTAAGCTCTGCAATAAGTAGATTGCTTTTCTGTAATTCTAGTTAGAACTTCAGTCCATCCAAGGCAAGTGTGATTGATATAAGTTTTCTTTACTACAACTCTAGGTTTCTTTTGGAATTGAGCATATATAGTGCGTGGTTACCTTTGAAATAACAGACTTCCCTGGGTTGACAATATATGTAGCACTTGATTGTTTAAATTAATTAAGCAATTATACTGACCAATATTTTGGAGTCATTGTCGGGGAAGGTAATTTTAGATTTCAAAAGCACTTATGATTTTTCAGATACAAAGATTGCATGAAAGGACACGGAGACCCCAAAGATACTGACCCTACAGGTGGAAAGGGAAAAGGAAAAGGAGGAAGAAAGACTTACATTAACGAGATTATATCAAAGTCTGAATTTGTTGCTCAACGACCAAACCTTCGGAAACAAAAGTCCCAGCCTTCATTTCAAGCAAACTTTGAAATAGGAAAAGAAGTTTGGAGTCCTGAGACGGTCCAAAAGCTAGCAGGAAACATTGAGGATAGAGAAAGCGTAGCAGGGGAGAAGATAGAAGAAAACATTTATGAGTACAATGAAGAATTGCATCACGAAGAACAAGCAGGTCCTGAAGGAGAGGTAAATGATGAAAATTATTTCTCTACATTAGGATTTCTTATTGGTGATATTCCTAGAGGAGTAGCCCCTATGAAGAACATTCCACTCTCAGCACTATGTAATTTTCATGGTTTGTCGTCAGAATATCCTGATGAATTCCTTTTTGAGTTTGATATATTATGCAAAAGTTATGATTACGTTTCTAACGCTAAAAAATTAAAGCTATTTCCAGCAACATTAAAAGGAAATGCACTAAGATGGTTTATGAGTCTTGGAGGCCATGTAATCACAACATGGGACCAAATGAAACAGAAATTCCTGAACAAATACCAGGACTACTGCCGAACAAGAGAAAAGAGGGAGGAGCTATTTAAGATGATGCAGAAAGAGGATGAAAATCTGGAGGACTTTGTAGAAAGGCTACAGTATAATCTACAAAGATCCAGTCACCACAATGTAAGTAAATATATTCTCAAAACTATATTATTAAAAGGAGTAAGGGATGATTGTCTAGATATGCTGAATATGCTTGGAAAAGGGGACATATCTAAGGAATCATATGATGAAATTGTTAATTTATGCAAAAGATGTTCAAGAGGAGCTTCAAGAAATAGATCAAACAGCAGGGACACAACATTTTCAAGAGTCCAAAAATCAGCCAATGGGGGAGCAACAAGAGCCGAGATAGGTAATTTACTTGAAGGTTTTAAAATGGAAATGTAAAGCTCTTTTGCCTCACAAATTGACACCCTTCAGATTAAGAAGAAGCAAGCAGAAGCAGAAGCAACCTTGTCCATCTTTTGTTCTCAATGCAGAGACAAGCACCCACGAAGAGAATGTCCATTGGACAAAAATCCAATCTGCACCATCTGTGATAAAGATCATGATACTCAACAATGTCCATCTTTACCAGGGATCAAGGCAGCATTACAACCAACGGACGAAAAAGCTGAAGCTGTCTATCTGTTGACACAAAGAACTCAATGGCAACCGCGGGGACAAGGTATGAATCCTAACATGCCATTTGCATCTTCTAATCATTGGAATAATTATCCTTCTTTCAATCAAATGAGTTACCCCCCCTATAATCAAGTGCAATACACTAATCAAATGAATTACCCACCCATGCAACAAAATTACCCACCCATGCAACAAACTAACCCACCCTTTGTTGATCCATCAATGTGGACTGCTTAGCCTCCATAGCAACAACAACCATATCAGAACCAATGGAATCAAAATTGGGGACGACAACAACCCCCCTTCTAAAATCAATTACCTCAATCGCAATTCCTACAACCACTCTCCCTACAATCAGGTACTCCACCGCACAATCAAATGATGAGACCCCAGCTACCTATACAACCTAACCCTAACCCCAATAATATAGCTGTGTAGTGCATTGACATTTATAACCAGCCTACAATTTCTCTTCTCCCTATGCAATGCAACGATATTCATTTACGATCTGGGAGAATAGTGGAACCTGCCATAGATGATGTTTCCTCTTCTGATAAAGAGGGAACAAAAAAGCATGATGTACCTGAAGTGGTACAATCATCCTCTAACAATGCTGTTGAAACAGAAAAACCACCATTTCCTGAGCGTTTAGCCTTGACTAAAACGCCTGAGCCACCAGCCTTCAATATTCTAGGGGAATTACAAAATTATTATGTCAAAATTCCTCTACTACAAGCACTCCTAGATGTACCAATCTATGCTAGGATGATGCGAGATATTTGTGTTAAAAAACCTAGTAGGAAAATTAAGGATCCCCTTACAGTCCATGTTATGGGAGACTTGTCTGCACTAATGTCAGGTAAATCTCCCCTAGTTAAATATGGTGATCCCGGCCACCCTATTGTCTCAGTACAAGTTGGAAAAATGATAATCCCTCGAGTCCTGGTAGACCTAGGTGCCACAATCAATATCATGACTCTGGAAACCTTACAACTGATACAACTGCAAAATGAAGTCGGAGACACCCCAACTATCCTAGAATTGGCTGACCGGTCCACAATTAAACTAGAAGGAGTCATTGAAGACCTCAATATCTCTGTAGAATCCTGGAATTACCCAGCTAACTTTGTGGTACTACAACCCAAAACAAAGTTGTGGGGGCACCCTCTAATTTTGGGTAGACCTTGGCTAGCCACAGCAGATGATTTTATTAGCTGTAGATCAGGTTCAATGACAATTTCAAATGGTTACGAAACTAAACCGCTTACCCTCTACCCTCACGCTAAACCCCTGATTAATAATGATAATTCTGTATGGGTAGATTTTGATGATCAACCTACTCAACCCCTTTTGACTATCGGACAAGATCTAAGCCTGAAAGACTCTACCGAGGATGAAGTAATTAATAATTTTATTTGCGAACCCTCCTCTGTGACTCCAGAAACTCATAACCAACTAATTGCACTGCTGGAGTCTGATAATCAAGAAAACCTCAACTCGGAAGGCCCACCTCAAATATATAACACCATCTCCTCTAAAAGCATACCAGTAGAAATTGAACCTGGCAAAACACTGAACATAAACCCTAATCTGACAGATGCTGAAACACAACAATTAATGAAGTTACTTCTGGAAAATAAAGAAGCATTTGCATGGAATTACACAGATATGAAAGTAATTTCTCCCGAATTATGTACTCACCGAATATATATTAACGAAGATTGTTGGCCAATCTGCCAATCCCAGCGACGAATGCACCCTAATTTAAGAGAAATCCTCAAAGAAGAACTTCAAAAATTGCTCAATGCATGGTTTATTTATGCTATATTAGACAGTGAATGGGTTTCCCCGTTGGTAATAGTTCCAAAGAAAAATGGGAAATAGAGAGTATGTGTGGATTACAGAGCTTTAAATAAAGCTACTCAAAAAGATCACTTTCCATTACCATTCATTGATCAGGTGTTAGATAATTTGTCAGGGAATAAATTTTTCTCATTTTTAGATGGTTTCAATGGGTATAACCAGATCAAAAATGCACCTCAAGATCAAGATAAAACCACGTTTACTAGCCCTTGGGGAACATTTGCTTATAGAGTCCTTCCATTTGGACTATGTAATGCACCAACAACCTTCCAAAGAGCAGTTTTAGGAATCTTTTCTGATATGCTTAATGACTCTATGGAAATCTTTATGGATGACTTTACTCCTTATGGTGCTTCTTTTCAGGAAGCACTACAAAACCTTGAGAAAGTGCTCAAACGATGCATACAAGTCCAACTCTCCTTAAGTACAGAAAAATGTCATATGATGATGAGTGAAGGAATAGTGCTTGGACATTTTATCTCATCTCAAGGAATTCAGGTAGACCCATCCAAGCTACAAGTCATTAAGGATATTCCTACTCCCAAAACCCAAACAGAGGTAAGAAGTTTTCTAGGAGATGCTGGATACTACAGAAGATTTATCAAAAAAAATTCCAAAATAGCTTCTCCCTTGTTTGTATTACTAATGAAAAATATTGAATTTAAATGGACTAATTATTGCTAGGAAGCATTTAACACACTTAAACAACAGTTATCTACATCTCCTATTCTTAAAGGACCTGATTGGACACTTCCCTTTCATATATCCTCCGATGCTTCAGATACTGCAATAGGAGCTGTCTTGGGACAAGAAGAAAATCATCTCCCTTATGCTATCTATTTCATCAGCAAGAATATGACTCCTGTTGAACTCAATTATACAGTC
>ML783245.1:416508-428004 GCA_009831015.1 Picea engelmannii | reverse complement strand
TTACTGGCTATTCTACTTTTGTCCATACTGATCACTCAGCTATCAAATACTTAATGAACAAACCTATCACAAATGCTAGAGTCACCAGATGGCTACTATTATTGCAAGAATTTGATATTACAATTGTAGATAGACCAGGAAAACAGAATGTAGTTGCCGATTTCCTTTCTCGATTGACACCTAATGATGATACCCCAATAGATTATTCATTTCCTGATGAATATCTATTTTCAGTTTCTGCTCACTCACCTTGGTATGCAGACATTGCTAACTACTTGGTTGCAGGGAAGTTACCACCACACCTATCCCACCGAGAGAAAAGAAGAATCATTCATCAAAGTGCCCAGTATAGTTGGATAAGTGGGTGTCTTTTCCATACAGGACCTGATCAAGAAATCCAAAGGTGCATTACAGAAGATGAGGTTTATGATCTACTAAAAGCTTGTCATGATGGCCCTTGTGGAGGGCATTTTGCTGATAAGAGAACATCACATAATATTCTCAGGATGGGGTACTATTCGCCCTCACTCTTCAAAGATGCAAAGAAATATGTTTGGGCCTGTGATAGCTGCCAAAGAGTAGGTCAACCTAATTATAGAGATGAAATGCCATTAAACCCCTAGATAGTACTTGAACCATTTGAAAGATGGGCCTTAGACTTTGTAGGACCCATAAACCCCCCATTCAATCAAAAAGTTTACATAGTGGTCTGCACGGACTACATGACTAAATGGTTGGAAGCCAAAACACTCCACAGAGTGACCGAAGAAGAAGTTATAAATTTCTTATTTAAAGACATCTTCATCAGATTTGGAGTGCCACGAGAATTGGTTACAGATGGAGGACCTCCTTTCACTTCCCATGGTTTCAAAGACACCCTTCACAAATATCATATTCAGCATAGAATGACTACAGCATACCACCCCCAAGCCAATGGATAGGTGGAAAGAACAAACAAAGTAATAGAAGCCATTCTAACAAAAACAGTGAAGGAAAACAGAAAGGATTGGTCCTACAGGCTCCCTGAAGCATTATAGGCCTACAGAACTACCTGGAGAAATACTACAGAATTCTCTCCCTATGAATTAGTCTATGGAAAGAGTGTTGACTTCCCTGTAGAATTTGAAATAAAAACCTTAAGGATTGCTTTAGCTGTCAACCTTGATATGACCGATGCACAGACAGCCAGGTTGCAGCAGCTTAATGAATTGGAGGAGAAAAGACTAGATGCCATTCAGCAGACAACCATAATTCAACAGCAAAGATCAAAATGGCATGACAAAACTATCAAGAACAAGAAGTTCCAAAAAGGTAATTGGGCCCAACTGTATGACTCTCGGTTCAAAGAATTTCAAGGGAAATTGCATACAAGATGGCTTGGACCTTACGAAGTAGACACTGTTTTCCCCAATGGAACAGTAAGGCTCCTCACAATCGATGACTCCAAAACACTGTTACTTGTAAATGGTCATCGGCTCCATATGTACCAGCTCCCTATTTCCAAAGAATATTTTAAGGCCGCATACATGGCAGACTCCCATTACCTCTTCTTAGAGGAGGCCTCTACCCCTCATTGCAAATAATTCTTTTAAGTTAATTTCTTTAGTAGTAGATTAGATTTTATTTACTAATAATCCCTGTCAGGAAATACCATGTTACAATCGATTTTTGAAGATTCTCGATCGAAGCACGGGCCACTAGGAAAGGACGATCCTACTTCAAAAAGAGACAATCTTTCCCGATGCTGAAACACCACTGTTCAGCACTTTTGACTTTTCTCTGTTGCTGAAACACCATTGTCAGCAACTCGTTGCTTTTTCTTCGTTGTTGAAACACCATTGTCAGCAACTTGTTGTTTTTTCTTTGTTACTGAAACACCACTATCAGCAACCCCACACATTTTTCCCCCATCACTATTCAACAACCTTTTTCCACACTGCTGAAACACTATTGTTCAGCACTTTTTGACCTTCCTCTGTTGTTGCAACACCATTGTATACAATCTTTTACCATGCACCCAATTGCTGAAACACCATTCACAACAACTTTCCGCAGTCTCCCTATTGCCAAAAAACTACAGTCCCACAATTCTTCACATTTACTCATAAGACAAAACAACATCGTCCAGCAATTGTTTCGCCTTTTCTTTTCTATTGTTGAAACACCACTGTCAGCAAATTTTCACCACTTTCCCCATGGTTGAAACACCATTCACAACAACTTTTCGCCTTCTCCCTACTGCCAAAACACTACAGTCCAGCAATTCTTCACCTTCTTCATCAATGAAACAACATTGTCCAGCAATTGTTTCGCCCCGTTTCTCCTGTTGCTGAAACACCATTGTTCAGCAGTTCTTCACATTTTCTCATCAATGAAACAACACCGTCCAGTAATTGTTTCACCCCATTATTTTTTGTTGTTGAAACACCAACTTTCAACATTATCAGTCCGCAAGATTTTATGCTCTCATACTATAGTTCGTCCTTCCAATCAATAAATCCTTGATACAATTCATCTAACAAATCAAAAGTCTCCGCCACAACCACTACAGAACTATCAGGCATTATATTTTGTTTGCAGCACGAATCAGAAGGTAAGGCAAGGTATGTAAATTTTATGTAATACAATTAAGCTATAGTTAATGAGAAGATTCCAAATCATTATGACCACTCGAGTGCAATCATTATTAACCGCACTTGACGAGAGAGGAGGACATATCAAACCTTTTATACCATCATTTCACATGAATCCACTACCGCCATTCCTATTTTACCATCATTTCACCTGCCTTACCACCATTTGCATACCTTCACTCGAAAAACTCACTCTGCGTAGAAGTTGTTACTCAAACTCTTTGACAGTGTATTTAACGAGCTGGTAGCTATGGGAGGCTCTTTTATATGGAACAAACCCGCCATGACAACCCTGTTAGAAAATTATCCAGTAGCTTATCAAATTTTTCAGCAGGCAGGATGGCTCAGTTATTTTTAGAGACTCCAGTGGTATGATGAACAACAGGTTCTCCAATTCTCTCAAAACCTCCAGGAAGGCCATTCCACCGTTCAAGGGGTCTGAATTTCAGTAACAGAAGAGGATATAGCACAGGTTTTGAGTCTCCCCACCAATGGAATTCGCATGTCCAGCCGTAAACATATCATTCGAAATGCCCAGCAGAACTTCTTGCTGCCAGAAGAACAAATTGTATTTAAAGGCCGAGGTGTCCAACTTACCTCGTTGTCGCCCCCATGGCTGGAAGTTGCAAAATTCATCAAACACTACCTTACCTGCGAAGGTCGATACCAGGTAGTCTACCAGCACGATTTTCTTCTGTTGTCTCAATTACGGCATAATAGATTGGTGAATATTCCTTATTATCTTCTCGACTGTCTCAAAAATATGTCGCACTACTGCAAAAAGGCTAAAGATCCCACCCTTTCACTCACCGATCATTGTCTCATCCAATTGCTTATCAAAAGGGGTTTTGCCCAACAAAACCTTCCACTAAACAACCCACCCATAAACCCCCAAGAAGCAGCTGAAATTCCTGAAAATATTCAGGGACAACAACCACAAAAACCTTCAGACTCCCTAGAAAAATCTAACAGTCCACCTACAAAATAAATCAGTCCAATTAACATCCCTATCATACCAAGCCTGCCTCACACCTTACCAGAATCATCCACTCCCACCCTTCATATTCTTAGTGATGATTCTGAACAAGAAAATTTCCCCTGCCCCATCATTGAGGAAAGACCCCCACGAAAACGGAAGCAAATTCCTTTATTTCCGCCCTTTTTACAAAGGAAACGAACAAGGCCCTCAACAAGGGCAGCCACTACCACCACCATCATAGATCTCGAATCCATCCGACTAATACCCCGTACACCTCTAACCTCCCAAATGTCGGAATCTTTGCCTATTCCACCCATGGACACTGAAACACAAGAACCAGATGCCCAGGGTTTTGTGACATCATCTGTTTCAAATTCTGTAGCTGAAACACAAGAACCAGCTACCCATTCCGTAGATGAAACACAAGAACCAGCTACCCATTCAGTAGCTAAAACACAAGAACCAGCTACCCATTCAGTAGCTAAAACACAAGAACCAGCTACCCATTCAGTAGTTGAAACACAAGAACCAACTACCCATTCTGTAGTTGAAACACAAGAACAAGCTACCCATTCAGTAGTTGAAACACAAGAACCAGCTACTCATTCAGTGGTTGAAACACAAGAACCAGCCATAGCTACCACACAAGAACCAGCTACGGATGAAACAAAAGAACCAGCTGCTGATATTGAAACTGAGATACAGGAATTAGAGGTCCAGGGTGCTACAACATTACTCTCCTTACATCAAGAAGCTGAAACACAAGAAGCAGCTGCCAATCCTGTAGCTGCTCCACAAAAACCAGCTAGTGCGGCCGTGACTTCTACACAACATCCAGTCACCTCTCAACCAGAACCAACAATGGCCTCTGTCTTAGAAGAAAATGAGATTCTAAAGTTTGAACTGGAAGCATACAAGCAAGAACTAGCCATGGCAAAGGAAGCATATGAAAAGGAACTTAACTTGCACACCCTAGCTCGTATAGCAACCATGTCAGAGGGGAATACAACAGAGAGCTCGTGTAAAGAATATATGTGTTGTCAATGTGGAGATATCTACTATCAAGAAGGCTACAACGTAATTCAAGTCCCAATGCCAGGAGCTCCCCCTACTCCTTCAACTTTTGTAGTCAAAGAAGAAGAACCTACTGAAACAAAAGAACCAGCAGGACCTCCCAAGATTAAGACTAAGCCCTGCATTGCAACAAATGAAACTCCTATTTTTGTTAACAAAGTTGTACAGACAGTACCTATTGAGGAATTTATACCTCCCATCGAGATCAATATCCACACTTTTGTGCAACAATCTACTCAAACCGTACCTCACCCCACTACTTGCAACGCTGAAACACAGACTCAGCCATGGGATGAGCAGGCAATAATACAAAAATGGAAGAAAGAGTATGCTGCTACACAGGCCAAAAGTCGTCAAGAGCACAGACAAATCTGGATAAATAACACTTACTCAAATTGGGAAGCTTTAGAACAGACACGCCAGGAAGCTCGAGCCCCTAAGAAACAGAACAAAGAGTTGAAAGGTAGATTGGCCCTGGTATTTGACTTGGTACAAAAGCTATTGGATACCAGGAAACCATCTTGTAATTACTCCTTGTTCCTTATGGAACGACTTACATGGTTTCAGATCAAATCAATCACAGAGGGCAGACCCCATGCAGTACTGCACCCAGCAAATTTTGTCAAAACTTTTGCAGAAGCCTCTACTAGGGATCAGCACCTCCTATGTGAGGCATACTTTCATAACGAGGCCATTCCTTAGAACAGGCAGCTGAACCTTAACCCTCTTGTTGGGGACATCTAGATTCGGGTGTTCACCTCCTTTCTCCACAATCAGATTTTATGGCAGGATGACTTCCTGGCTGCCAAGCACAATGAAGACAATCGTCTTCTCTGGATAAGACCAGAACCACAGAATGTAGCTACCTTTGTCACAGAATATTATCAGTTCTTAAAGAAACCAGGGATGACTGAACATGTTCAGCAGCTACAATTAATAGTGCTTCAGGATTGTCAACACTTCATCAGATCCATAGATATTTTTTCCCTCCAGGCAAATAACCTGTTTTGGAAACAATCCATTGAGAAAATACAGGAACAGAATCCTTTTAGCCCCACTAACCTCGAGGTAGCAATCTCTAGGGTACCTAACTACATCCACTGTGTTCATCAATGTGTTGAAAGCTCTATAGGGTATCGGTTTTATTTTCCTATCCTCTGGATGCCAATAGAAAGATATCAAATCCATTACAAGCTGCCTAAGAAGACGAAAATAGGAGCTTGGCAAAGGTTACAATGAGTCCAAGGGTTCAGAGCACAAATAGACAGTACCTCCCACATCTACTGGTTGAGTAACTTGCACACTCAGAGTTGGTATTCAGACTCTTATTCAGAGTAAAGTTTCCTGAGGACATGCAACACTTTAAGTTGGGGGGGATGTTAGGATCACACAATGTACCTTTTTGCCCATACTTTTTGCCACTGTTACACTCTTGATCACTCACATTTAAACTCATATTATCACTTTATCCTATCTTTCCAAAGGTATATAACGTCTCTTCTCTTTACTATACGTTTAATCTGTTTTGCATATAATTTCACATCACTCTCGTTCTTAACCATTGATTAGAAATGTATAAGTGTTGAAACAGTTCAAACTGTAGATTAGCATTCAAGGCCTATGCTGAAACAGCAATTCACAGAATTTGTTACACAGTCCAGGGTCGAGGAAGCTTTTACACAGTCCATGGTCGACGATGCTAAAACACAAAGGAAGTTGTTACACAGTCTATGGTCAATGATGCTGAAACATAGAAGTTGTTACACAGTCCATGGTTGAAGATGCTGAAACACAAAGGAAGTTGTTACACAGTCTATGGTCAACGATGTTGAAACACAAAGGAAGTCGTTACACAGACCGTAATCAACAACAACTCACACAGATTGACTACAATAGTCGTACTGTGAGCCAAGCATCAACCATCACTACTACCTGAGAACTATTGAACAGTCAGAGCACAAATCCCGTGGCTGAAAAAACCCGCGATTTGCGATGCCAAAACAGCATGCAACAGCAGCAACAAGAAAGAACTGTTACTCCAGCCGTAATAGCAACACCTCATTCAGCACTTGTAATAGCATTATGTTGCGAGAGACTAGGACATCCTATTCCAGTTTAGAAAGTTGATCTAACTAAGAATAGGACTCAGATATACATATGTAATTTTTTATCAATTGTATCGAAGGGATTCCCTCTTTAAATAAGAGGAAATCATCATTCGAGGGGATCGCCAGTTTTTATACTAAGAAAGTTTCACAGAGAAGGACGTACTTCATTTTCATATTGTAATATGATACACTAATAGATGAATAAAAGACTGTTTTGAGCATCCTTCTCTAGTCTCTTCGTCTCAGGGAAACTTGTGAGAAGGGAGGGCCCACCTTCTTCACAAGATTCACCCGTTAGTTTTATAGTGTGTTAGTGTGATTTATGTTTATGCCTTGTCTAATTTTTGTTTTGCTGAAACACTACTTTAATGAATTTGGCTTTGCTAAAACACTACTGAACTCTGTCTTACAGAACGTTACATTGTTTTCATATGGTTTATGCTCGTCCTGTGTGATGAATTTGAAGAAGTGTGTTAATCAGAGACTGGTACTGAAGGTTCCTGCTTAAGGGAAGGAATTAGGAGTCATGTTCTTTGTTAGAAGTAGTCAACTCTCATTTATTTTCATGAGTGTGGTAATCAGAGACTGGTACTAAAGGTTCCTGCTTAAGGGAAGGAATTAGGAGTCATGTTCTCTGTTAGAAGTAGTCAGCTTTCATTTATTTTCATGAGTGTGCTAATCAGAGACTGGTGATGAAGGTTCCTGCTTAATGGAAGGAATTAGGAGTCCTGTTCTCTATTAGAAGTAGTCATCTTTCATTTATTTTCATGAGTGTGCTAATCAGAGACTGGTACTGAAGGTGCCTTCCTAAGGGAAGGAATTATGAGTCCCATTCTCTGTTAAAATAGTTAGTCTTCACTGCATTAATGAGTTCATGAAAGTGTGTTAATTAGAAACAAAGTATTGAAGTTCCTGCTTGGGAATAGGGTCTTGTTCTCTGGTTACAGAATAGTTGTTCTTTCCTATTGCAGTTGTTATTTTAATGTAATCTAGGATTCTTTAGATTAATCATCTCTTTAAGCTCTGCAATAAGTAGATTGCTTTTCTACAATTCTAGTTAGAACTTCAGTCCATCCAAGGCAAGTGTGATTGATATAAGTTTTCTTTACTACAACTCTAGGTTTCCTTTGGAATTGAGCATATATAGTGCGTGGTTACCTTTGAAATAACAGAATTCCCTGGGTTGACAATATATGTAGCACTTGATTGTTTAAATTAATTAAGCAATTATAGTGACCAACATTTTGGCGTCATTGCATGAAAGGACACGGAGAACCCAAAGATACTGACCCTACAGGTGGAAAGGGAAAAGGAAAAGGAGGAAGAAAGACGTACATTAACAAGATTATATCAAAGTCTGAATTTGTTGCTCAACGACCAAACCTTCGGAAACAAAAGTCCCAGCCTTCATTTCAAGCAAACTTTGAAATAGGGAAAGAAGTTTGGAGTCCTGAGACAGTCCAGAAGCCAGCAGGAAACATTGAGGATAGAGAAAGCGCAGTAGGGGAGAAGACAGAAGAAAACATGGATGAGTACAATGAAGAATTTCATCACGAAGAACAGGCATCTCCTAAAGGAGAGGTAAATGATGAAAATTATTTCTCTACATTAGGATTTCTTATTGGTGATATTCCTAGAGGAGTAGCCCCTATGAAGAACATTCCACTCTCAACACTATGTAATTTTCATGGTTTGTCGTCAGAATATCCTGATGAATTCCTTTTTTAGTTTGATATATTATGCAGAAGTTATGATTACGTTTCTAATGCTAAAAAATTAAAGCTATTTCTAGCAACATTAAAAGGAAATGCACTAAGATGGTTTATGAGTCTTGGAGGCCATGTAATCACAACATGGGACCAAATGAAACAGAAATTCCTGAACAAATACCAGGACTACTGTCGAAGAAGAGAAAAGAGGGAGGAGCTATTTAAGATGATGCAGAAAGAGGATGAAAATCTGGAGGACTTTGTAGAAAGGCTACAGTATAATCTACAAAGATCCAGTCACCCCAATGTAAGTAAAGATATTCTCAAAACTATATTATTAAAAGGAGTAAGGGATGACTGTCTAGATATGTTGAATATGCTTGGAAAAGGGGACATATCTAATGAATCATATGATGAAATTGTTAATTTATGCAAAAGATGTTCAAGAGGAGCTTCAAGAAATAGATCAAACAGCAGGGACACCACATTTTCAAGAGTCCAAAAATCAGCCAATGGGGGAGCAACAAGAGTCGAGATAGGTAATTTACTTGAAGGTTTTAAAATGGAAATGTTAAGCTCTTTTGCCTCACAAATTGACACCCTGCAGATTACGAAGAAGCAAGAAGAAGCAGAAGCAACGTTGTCCATCTTTTGTTCTCAATGCAGAGACAAGCACCCACGAAGAAGGCAATGGAAACTGCGGATAAAGATCATGATACTCAACAATGTCCATCTTTACCAGGGATCAAGGCAGTATTACAACCAATGGACGAAGAAGCTGAAGCTGTCTATCTGTTGACACAAAGAAGGCAATGGAAACCGTGGGGACAAGGTATGAATCCTAACATGCCATTTGCATCTTCTAATCGTTGGAATAATTATCCTTCTTTCAATCAAATGAGTTACCCCCCCTATAATCAAATGCAATACACTAATCAAATGAATTACCCACCCATGCAACAAAATTACCCACCCATGCAACAAACTAACCCACCCTTTGTTGATCCATCAATGTGGACTCCTTAGCCTCCACAGCAACAACAACCATATCAGAACCAATGGAATCAAAATTGGAGAGAACAACAACCCCCCTTCCAAAATCAATTACCTCAATCACAATTCCTACAACCACTCTCCCTACTAGCAGGTACTCCATCGAACAATCAAATGATGAGACCCCAGCTACCTATACAACCTAACCCTAACCCCAATAATAAAGTTGTGCAGTGCATTGACATTTATAACCAGCCTACACTTTCTCTTCTCCCTACGCAATGCAACGATATTCATTTACGATCTGGGAGAATAGTGGAACCTGCCATAGTTGATGTTTCCTCTTCTGATAAAGAGGGAACAAAAAAGCATGATGTACCTGAAGAGGTACAATCATCCTCTAACAATGCTGCTGAAACAGAAAAACCACCATTTCTTGAGCGTTTAGCCTTGACTAAAATGCCTGAGCCACCAGCCTTCAATCTTCTAGGGGAATTACAAAATTTATATGTCAAAATTCCTCTACTACAAGCACTCTGAGATGTACCAATCTATGCTAGGATGATGCGAGATATTTGTGTTAAAAAGCCTAGTAGGAAAATTAAGGATCCCCTTACAGTCCATGTTATGGGAGACTTGTCTGCACTAATGTCAGGTAAATCTCCCCCAGTTAAATATGGTGATCCCGGCCACCCTATTGTCTCAGTACAAGTTGGAAAAATGATAATCCCTCGAGTCCTGGTAGACCTAGGTGCCACTATCAATATCATGACTCTGGAAACCTTACAACTGATACAACTGCAAAATGAAGTCGGAGACACCCCAACTATCCTAGAATTGGTTGACCGGTCCACAATTAAACCAGAAGGAGTCATTAAAGACCTCAGTATCTCTGTAGAATCCTGGAATTACCCAGCTGACTTTGTGGTACTACAACCCAAAACAAAGTTGGGGGGCCACCCTCTAATTTTGGGTAGACCTTGGCTATCCACATCAGATGCTTTTATCAGCGGTAGATCAGGTTCAATGACAATTTCAAATGGTTATGAAACTAAACCGCTTACCCTCTACCCTCACGCTACACCCCTGATTAATAATGATAATTCTGTATGGGTAGATTTTGATGATAAACCTACTCAACCCCTTTTGACTATCGGACAAGCTCTAAGCCTGAAAGACTCTACCGAGCATGAAGTAATTAATAATTTTATTTGCGAACCCTCCTCTATGACTCCAGAAACTCATAACCAACTAATTGCACTGCTGGAGTCTGATAATCAAGAAAACCTCAACTCGGAAGGCCCACCTCAAATATCTAACACCATCTCCTCTAAAAGCATACCAGTAGAAATTGAACCTGGCAAAACACTGAACATAAACCCTAATCTGACAGATGCTGAAACACAACAATTAATGAAGTTACTTCTGGAAAATAAAGAAGCATTTGCATGGGATTACATAGATATGAAAGGAATTTCTCCCGAATTATGTACTCATCGAATATATATTAACGAAGATTGTCGGCCAATCTGTCAATCCCAGCAACGAATGAACCCTAATTTAAGAGAAATCCTCAAAGAAGAACTTCAAAAATTGCTCAATGCATGGTTTATTTATCCTATATCAGACAGTGAATGGGTTTCCCCGTTGGTAATAGTTCCAAAGAAAAATGGGAAATGGAGAGTATGTGTGGATTACAGAGCTTTAAATAAAGCTACTCAAAAATATCACTTTCCATTACCATTCATTGATCAGGTGTTAGATAATTTGTCAGGGAATAAATTTTTCTCATTTTTAGATGGTTTCAGTGGGTATAACCAGATCAAAATTGCACCTCAAGATCAAGATAAAACCACGTTTACTAGCCCTTGGGGAACCTTTGCTTATAGAGTCCTTCCATTTGGACTATGTAATGCACCAACAACCTTCCAAAGAGCAGTTTTAGGAATCTTTTCTGATATGCTTAATGACTCTATGGAAATCTTTATGGATGACTTTAC
>ML783245.1:344541-416458 GCA_009831015.1 Picea engelmannii | reverse complement strand
CTATTCTTAGAGGACCTGATTGGACACTTCCCTTTCATATATCCTCCGATGCTTCAGATACTGCAATAGGAGCTGTCTTGGGACAAGAAGAAAATCATCTCCCTTATGCTATCTATTTCATCAACAAGAATATGACTCCTACTAAACTCAATTATACAGTCACCGAGAAGGAATTCTTAGCAGTTATCTATGCCATTAATAAATTTAGACATTACATTACTGGCTATTCTACTTTTGTCCATACTGATCACTCAGGTATCAAATACTTAATGAACAAACCTATCACAAATGCTAGAGTCACCAGATGGCTACTATTATTGCAAGAATTTGATATTGCAATTGTAGATAGACCAGGAAAAGAGAATGTAGTTGTTGATTTCCTTTCTCGATTGACACCTAATGATGATACCCCAATAGATGATTCCTTTCTTGATGAATATCTATTTTCAGTTTCTGCTCACTCACCTTGGTATGCAGACATTGCTAACTACTTGGTTGCAGGGAAGTTACCACCACACCTATCCCACTGAGAGAAAAGAAGAATCATTCATCAAAGTGCCCTGTATAGTTGGATAAGTGGGTGTCTTTTCCATACAGGACCTGATCAAAAAATCCGAAGGTGCATTACAGAAGATGAGGTTTATGATCTACTAAAAGCTTGTCATGATGGCCCTTGTGGAGGGAATTTTGTTGATAAGAGAACAGCACATAAAATTCTCAGGATGGGGTACTATTGGCCCTCACTCTTCAAATATGCAAAGAAATATGTCCGGGCCTGTGATAGCTACCAAAGAGTAGGCCAACCTAATTATAGAGATGAAATGCCATTAAACCCCCAGATAGTACTTGAACCATTTGAAAGATGGGCCTTAGACTTTGTAGGACCCATCAACCCTCCATCCAATCAAAAAGTTTACATAGTGGTATGCACGGACTACATGACTAAATGGGTGGAAGCCAAAACACTCCACAGAGTGACCGAAGAAGCAGTTATAAATTTCTTATTTAAAGACATCTTCATCAGATTTGGAGTGCCACGAGAATTGGTTACAGATGGAGGACCTCCTTTCACTTCCCATGGTTTCAAAGACACCCTTCACAAATATCATATTTATCATAGAATGACTACAACATACCACCCCCAAGCCAATGGATAGGTGGAAAGCACAAACAAAGTAATAGAAGTCATTCTAACAAAAACAGTGAATGAAAACAGAAAGAATTGGTCCTACAGGCTCCCTGAAGCATTATGGGCCTACAGAACTACCTGGAGAAATACTACAGGATTCTCTCCCTATGAATTAGTCTATGGAAAGAGTGTTGTCTTCCCTGTGGAATTTGAAATAAAAACCTTAAGGATTGCTTTAGATGTCAACCTTGATTTGACCGATGCACAGACAGCCAGGTTGCAACAGCTTAATGAATTGGAGGAGAAAAGACTAAATGCCATTCAGCAGACAACCATAACTCAACAACAAAGATCAAAATGGCATGACAAAACTGTCAAGAACAAGCAGTTCCAAAAAGGTAATTGGGCCCTACTGTATGACTCTTGGTTCAAAGAATTTCAAGGGAAATTTTGTACAAGATGGCTTGGACCTTACGAAGTAGACACTGTTTTCCCTAATGGAACAGTAAGCCTTCTCACAATCGATGACTCCAAAACACCGTTACTTGTAAATGGTCATCTGCTCCGTATGTATGAGCGCCCTATTTTGAAAGAAGATTTTAAGGCCGCATGCATGGCAGACTCCCATTACCTCTTCTTGGAGGAGGCCTCTACCCCTCATTGCAATTAATTGTTTTAAGTTAATTTCTTTAGTAGTAGATTAGATTTTATTTACTAATAATCCCTGTCAGGAAATACCATGTTAAAATCGATTTTTGAAGATTCTCGATCGAAGCACATGCCACTAGGAAAGGACGATCCTAATTCAAAAAGAGACAAGATTTTCCGATGCTGAAACACCACTGTTCAGCACTTTTGACTTTCCTCTGTTGCTAAAACACCATTGTCAGCAACTCGTTGCTTTTTCTTCGTTGCTGAAACACCATTGTCAGCAACTCGTTGTTTTTTCTTCGTTACTGAAACACCACTATCATCAACCCCACACCTTTTTCCCCCATCACTATTCAACAACCTTTTTCCCCACTGTTGAAACACCATTGTTCAGCAGTTTTTGACCTTCCTCTGTTGTTGCAACACCACTCTCAACAATCTTTTACCATGCTCCCTATTGCTGAAACACCATTCACAACAACTTTTCGCAGTCTCCCTATTGCCAAAACACTACAGTCCGGCAATTCTTCACATTTCCTCATAGGATGAAACAACATCGTCCAGCAATTGTTTCGCCTTTTCTTTTCTGTTGTTGAAACACCATTGTCAGCAACTTTTCACCACTTTCCCCATGGTTGAAACACCATTCACAGCAACTTTTCGCCTTCTCCCTACTGCCAAAACACTACAGTCCAGCAATTCTTCACCTTCTTCATCGACGAAACAACACTGTCCAGAAATTGTTTCCCCCCGTTTCTCCGGTTGCTGAAACACCATTGTTCAATAGTTCTTCACATTTTCTCATCAACGAAACAACACCGTCGCGCAATTGTTTCACCCCATTCTTTTCTGTTGCTGAAACACCAACTTTTCAACATTATCAGTCCGCAAGATTTTATGCTCTCATACTATAGTTCGTCCTTCCAATCAATAAATCCTTGATACAATTCATCTAACAAATCAAAAGCCTCCGCCACAACCACTGCAGAACTATCAGGCATTATATTTTGTTTGCAGCACGAATCAGAAGGTAAGGTGAGGTATGTAAATTTTATGTAATATAGTTAAGCTATAGTTAATAAGAAGATTCCAAATCATTATGACCACTCGAGTGCAATCATTATTATCCGCACTTGACGAGAGAGGAGGACATATGAAACCTTTTATACCATCATTTCACATGAATCCACTACCGCCATTCCTATTTTACCATCCTTTCACGTGCTTTACCACCATTTGCATACCTTCACTCGGAAAACCTACTCTGTGCAGAAGTTGTTACTCAAACTCTTTGACGGTGTATTTTACCGAGCTGGTAGCTATGGGAGGCTCTGTTATATGGAACGAACCCGCCATGACAGACCTGTTAGAACATTATCCAGTAGCTTATCAAATTTTTCAGTAGGTAGGATGGCTCAGTTATTTTTAGAGACTCCAGTGGTATGATGAACAACAGGTTCTCCAATTTGCTCAAAACCTCCAGGAAGGCCATACCACCATTCAAGGGGTCCGAATTTCAGTAACAGAAGAGGATATGGCACAGGTTTTGAGGCTCCCCACCAATGGCATTCGCATGTTCAGTCGTAAACATATCATTCGAAATGCCCAGCAAAACTTCTTGCTGCCAGAAGAACAAATTGTATTTAAAGGCCGAGGTGTCCAACTTAGCTTGTTGTCGCCCCCATGGCCGGAAGTTGCAAAATTAATCAAACACTACCTTACCTGTGAAGTCCGATACCAGGTAGTCTACCAGCACGATTTTCGTTTGTTGTCTCATTTACGGCATAATAGATTGGTGAATATTCCTTATTATCTTCTCGACTGTCTCAAAAATATGTCGCACTACTGCAAAAAGGCTAAAGATCCCACCCTTTCACTCACCCATCATTGTCTCATCCAACTGCTTATCCAAAGGGGTTTTTCCCTACAAAACCTTCCACTAAACAACCCACCCATAAACGCCCAAGAAGCTGCTAAAATTCCTGAAAATATTAAGGGACGGCAACCACAAAACCCTTCAGACTCCCCAGAAAAATCTAACAGTCCACCTACAGAACCAATCAGTCCAATTAACATCCATATCATACCAAGCTCGCCTCACACCTTACCAGAATCATCCACTCCCGCCCTTCATATTCTTAGTGATGATTCTGAACAAGAAAATTCCCCCTGCCCCATCATTGAGGAAAGACCCCCACGAAAACCGAAGCAAATTCATTTCTTTCCGCCCTTTTTACAAAGGAAACGAACAAGGCCCTCAACAAGGGAAGCCACTACCACCACCATCATAGATCCCCAATCCATCCAACTAATACCCCATACACCTCTAACCTCCCAAATGCCGAAATCTTTGCCTATTCCACCCATGGACACTGAAACACAAGAACCAGATGCCCAGGGTTTTACGACATCATATGTTTCAAATTTTGTAGCTGAAACATAAGAACCAGCTACCCATTCCGTAGCTAAAACACAAGAACTAGCTACCCATTCAATAGCCGAAACACAAGAACCAACTACCCATTCCATAGCTGAAACACAAGAAAAAGCTACCCATTCAGTAGCTGAAACACAAGAACCAACTACTCATTCAATGGATGAAACACAAGAACCAGCCATAGCTGCCACACAAGAACCAGCTACGGCTGAAACAAAAGAACTAGCTGCTGATATTGACACTGAGATACAAGAATCAGAGGTCCAGGGTGCTGCAACATTACTCTCCTTACATCAAGAAGCTGAAACACAAGAAGCAGCTGCCAATCCTGTAGCTGCTCCACAAAAACCAGCTAGTGCGGTCGTGACTCCTACACAACATCCAGTCACTTCTCAACCAGAACCAACAATGGCCTCCGTCTTAGAAGAAAATGAGTTTCTAAAGTCTGAACTGGAAGCATACAAGCAAGAACTAGCCATGGCAAAGGAAGCATATGAAAAGGAACTTAACTTGCACACCCTAGCTCGTATAGAAACCATGTCAGAGGGGACTACAACAAAGAGCCCGTGTAAAGAATATATGTGTTTTCAATGTGGGGATATCTACTATCAAGCAGGCTACAAGGTAATTCAAGTCTCAATGCTAGTAGCTCCCCCTACTCCTTCAACTTTTGTAGTCAAATAAGAAGAACCTACTGAAACAAAAGAACCAGCAGGACCTCCCAAGATTAAGACTTAGCGCTGCATTGCAACAAATGAAACCCATATTTTTGTTAACAAAGTTGTACAGACAATACCTATTGAGGAATTTATACCTACCAACCAGATCAATATCCACACTTTTGTGGAACAATCTACTCAAACCGTACCTCACCCCACTACTTGCAACACTGAAACACAGACTCAGCCATGGGATTAGCAGGCAGTAATACAAAAATGGAAGAAAGAGTATGCTGCTACACAGGCCAAAAGCCTGCAAGAGCACAGACAAATCTGGATAAATCACACTTACTCAAATTGGGAAGCTTTAGAACAGACACGCCAGGAAGCTCGAGCCCTTAAGAAACAGAACAAAGAGTTGAAAGGAAGATTGGCCATGGTATTTGACTTGGTACAAAAGCTATTGGCTACCACGAAACCATCCTGTAATTACTCCTTGTTCCTTATGGAATGACTTACATGGTTTCAGATCAAATCAATCACAGAGGGCAGACCCCATGCAGTACTACACCCAGTAGATTTTGTCAAAACATTTGCAGAAGCCTCTACTAGGGATCAGCACCTCCTCTGTGAGGCATACTTTCATAACGAGGCCATCCCTGAGAATAGACAGCTGAACCTTAACCCTCTTGTTGGGGACATCTAGATTCGGGCATTCACCTCCTTTCTCCACAATCAAATTTTATGGCATGATGACTTCCTGGCTGCCAAGCACAATGAAAACAATCGCCTTCTCTGGATAAGACCAGAACCACAGAATGTAGCTACCTTTGTCACAGAATATTATCAATTCTTAAAGAAACCAGGGATGAATGAACATGTTCAGCAGCTACAATCAATAGTGCTTCAGGATTGTCATCACTTCATCAGATCCATAGAGATTGCTGCCACCCAAGCAAATAACCTGTTTTGGCAGCAATCCACTGAGAAAAGACAGGAACACAATCCGTTTAGCCCCACTAACCTCGAGGTAGCAATCTCTAGGGTACCTAAATACATCCAATGTGTTCATCAATGTGTTGAAAGCTAGATAGGGTACCGGTTTTATTTTCCTATCCTCTGGATGTGAATAGAAAGATATCAAATCCGTTATAAGCTACCTACGAAGACGAAAACAGGAGCTTGGAAAAGGTTACAACGAGTCCAAGGGTTCAGAGCGCCAACAGACAGTACCTCCTACAGTTACTGCTTGAGTAACTTGCACGCTCAGAGTTGATATTAAAACTCTGATTTAGAGTGAAGTTGCCTGAGGACATGCAACACTATAAGTTGGGGGGGATGTTAGGACCACACAATGTACCTTTTTGTCCATACTTTTTTCAACTGTTACACTCTTGATCACTCACATTTAAACTCATATTATCACTTTATCCTATCTTTCCAAAGGTATATAACGTCTCTTCTCTTTACTATACGTTTAATCTGTTTTGCATATAATTTCACATCACTCTCGTACTTAACCATTGATTAGAAATGTATAAGTGCTGAAACAGTTCAAACTGCAGACTAGCATTCAAGGCCTGTGTTGAAACAACAATTCAAGGAAGTTGTTACACAGTCCAGGGTCGAGGAAGCTAATACACAGTCCATGGTCGACGATGCTGAAACACAGAGGAAGTTGTTACACAGTCTATGGTCAATGATGCTGAAACATAGAAGTTGTTACACAGTCCATGGTCGATGATGCTGAAACACAGAGGAAGTTGTTACACAGTCTATGGTCAACGATGCTGAAACACAAAGGAAGTCGTTACACAGTCCGTAATCAATAGCAACTCACACAGTTTGAATACAACAGCCGCACCGTGAGCCAAGCATCAACCATCGCTACTAGCTGAGAAGTGTTGAACAGTCAGAGCGCAAATCCTGTGGCTGAAACAGCCTACGATTTGCGATGCCAAAACAACATGCAACAGTAGCAACAAGAAAGAACTGTTACTCCATCCATAACAACAGCACCTCATTCAGCACTTGTAATAGCATTATGTTGCGAGAGACTAGGACATCCTATTCCAATTTAGAAAGTTGATCTAACTAAGAATAGGACTCAGATATACATCTGTAATTTTTTATCAATTATATCGAAGGGATTCCCTCTTTAAATAAGAGGAAATCATCATTCGAGGGGATCGCCAGTTTTTGTACTAAGAAAGTTTCACAGAGAAGGACGTACTTCATTTTCATATTGTAATATGATACACTGATAGATGAATAAAAGACTGTTTTGAGCATCCTTCTCTAGTCTCTTCATCTCAGGGGAATCTTGTGAGAAGGGAGGGCCCACCTTCTTCACAAGATTCACCCGTTAGTTTTATAGTGTGTTAGTGTGATTTATGTTTATGCCTTGTTTAATTTTTGTTTTCCTAAAACACTACTTTAATGTATTCTGCTTTGCTAAAACACTACTGAACTCTGTCTTACTGAACGTTACATTGTTTTCATATGGTTTATGCTCGTCCTGTGTGATGAATTTGAAGAAGTGTGTTAATCAGAGACTGGTACTGAAGGTTCCTGCTTAAGGGAAGGAATTAGGAGTCATGTTCTCTGTTAGAAGTAATCAGCTCTCATTTATTTTCATGAGTGTGGTAATCAGAGAATGGTACTAAAGGTTCCTGCTTAAGGGAAGGAATTAGGAATCCCGTTCTCTGTTAGAAGTAGTCAGCTTTCATTTATTTTCATGAGTGTGTTAATCAGAGACTGGTGCTGAAGGTTCCTTCTTAAGGGAAGGAATTAGGAGTGCTGTTCTCTGTTAGAAGTAGTCAGCTTTCATTTATTTTCATGAGTGTGCTAATCAGAGACTGGTACTGAAGGTTACTTCTTAAAGGAACGAATTAGGAGTCCCATTCTCTGTTAAAATAGTTAGTCTTCACTGCATTAATGAGCTCATGAAAGTGTGTTAATTAGAAACAAAGTACTGAAGTTCCTTCTTAGGAATAGGGTCTTGTTCTCTGGTTACAGAATAGTTGTTCTTTCTTGTTGCAGTTGTTATTTTAATGTAATCCAGGATTCTTTAGATTAATCATCTCTTTAACCTCTACAATAAGTAGATTGCTTTTCTGTAATTCTAGTTAGAACTTCAGTCCATACAAGGCAAGTGTGATTGATATAAGTTTTCTTTACTACAACTCTAGGTTTCTTTTGGAATTGAGCATATATAGTGCGTGGTTACCTTTGAAATAACAGACTTCCCTGGGTTGACAATATATGTAGCACTTGATTGTTTAAATTAATTAAGCAATTATAGTGACCAACATTTTGGCATCATTGCCGGGGAAGATAATTTTAGATTTCAAAAGCACTTATGATTTTTCAGATACAAAGATTGCATGAAAGGACATGGAGACCCCAAAGATACTGACCCTACAGGTGGAAAGGGAAAAGGAAAAGGAGGAAGAAAGACTTACATTAACGGGATTATATCAAAGTCTGAATTTGTTGCTCAACGACCAAACCTTCGGAAACAAAAGTCCCAGCCTTCATTTCAAGCAAACTTTGAAATAGGGAAAGAAGTTTGGAGTCCTGAGACAGTCCAGAAGCCAGTAGGAAACATTGAGGATAGAGAAAGCGCAGCAGGGGAGAAGACAGAAGAAAACATGGATGAGTACAATGAAGAATTGCATCACGAAGAACAGGCAGGTCCTGAAGGAGAGGTAAATGATGAAAATTATTTCTCTACATTAGGATTTCTTATTGGTGATATTCCTAGAGGAGTAGCCCCTATGAAGAACATTCCACTCTCAGCACTACGTAATTTTCATGGTTTGTCGTCAGAATATCCTGATGAATTCCTTTTTGATTTTGATATATTATGCAGAAGTTATGATTACGTTTCTAATGCTAAAAAATTAAATCTATTTCCAGCAACATTAAAAGGAAATTCACTAAGATGGTTTATGAGTCTTGGAGGCCATGTAATCACAACATGGGACCAAATGAAACAGAAATTCCTGAACAAATACCAGGACTACTGCCGAACAAGAGAAAAGAGGGAGGAGCTATTTAAGATGATGCAGAAAGAGGATGAAAATCTGGAGGACTTTGTAGAAAGGCTACAGTATAATCTACAAACATCCAGTCACCCCAATGTAAGTAAAGATATTCTCAAAACTATATTATTAAAAGGAGTAAGGGTTGAATGTCTAGATATGATGAATATGCTTGGAAAAGGGGACATATCTAAGGAATCATATGATGAAATTTTTAATTTATGCAAAAGATGTTCATGAGGAGCTTCAAGAAATAGATCAAACAGCAGGGACACCACATTTTCAAGAGTCCAAAAATTAACCAATGGGGGAGCAACAAGAGCCAAGATAGGTAATTTACTTGAAGGTTTTAAAATGGAAATGTTAAGCTCTTTTGCCTCACAAATTGACACCCTGCAGATTAAGAAGAAGCAAGCAGAAGTAGAAGCAACCTTGTCCATCTTTTGTTCTCAATCCAGAGACAAGCACCCATGAAGAGAATGTCCATTGGACAAAAATCAAATCTGCACCATCTGTGATAAAGATCATGATACTCAACAATGTCCATCTTTACCAGGGATCAAGGCAGCATTACAACCAACGGACGAGGAAGTTGAAGTTGTCTATCTGTTGACACAAAGAAGGCAATGGCAACCGCGGGGATAAGGTATGAATCCTAACATGCCATTTGCATCTTCTAATCGTTGGAATAATTATCCTTCTTTCAATCAAATGAGTTACCCCCCCTATAATCAAATGCAATACACTAATCAAATGAATTACCCACCCATGCAACAAAATTACCCACCCATGCAACAAACTAACCCACCCTTTGCTGATCCATCAATGTGGACTCCTTAGCCTCCACAGCAACAACAACCATATCAGAACCAACGGAATCAAAATTGGAGAGGACAACAACCCCCCTTCCAAAATCAATTACCTCAATCGCAATTCCTACAACCACTCTCCCTACCAGCAGGTACTCCACCGAACAATCAAATGATGAGACCCCAGCTACCTATACAACCTAACCCTAACCCCAATAATAATGCTGTGCAGTGCATTGACATTTATAACCAGCCTACACTTTCTCTTCTCCCTACGCAATGCAACGATATTCATTTACGATCTGGGAGAATAGTGGAACCTGCCATAGCTGATGTTTCCTCTTATGATAAAGAGGGAACAAAAAAGAATGATGTACCTGAAGAGGTACAATCATCCTCTAACAATGTTGCTGAAACAGAAAAACCACCATTTCCTGAGCGTTTAGCCTTGACTAAAACGCCTGAGCCACCAGCCTTCAATCTTCTAGGGGAATTACAAAATTTATATGTCAAAATTCCTCTACTACAAGCACTCTGAGATGTACCAATCTATGCTAGGATGATGCAAGATATTTGTGTTAAAAAGCCTAGTAAGAAAATTAAGGATCCCCTTACAGTCCATGTTATGGGAGACTTGTCTGCACTAATGTCAGGAAAAGCTCCCCTTGTTAAATATGGTGATCTTGGCCACCCTATTGTCTCAGTACAAGTTGGAAAAACGATAATCCCTCGAGTCCTGATAGACCTAGGTGCCACTATCAATATCATGTCTCTGGAAACCTTACAACTGCTACAACTGCAAAATGAAGTCAGAGACACCCCAACTATCCTAGAATTGGCTGACCGGTCCACAATTAAACCAGAAGGAGTCATTGAAGACCTCAATATCTCTGTAGAATCCTGGAATTAGCCAGTTGACTTTGTGGTACTACAACCCAAAACAAAGTTGGGGGGCCACCCTCTAATTTTGGGTAGACCTTGGCTAGCCACAGTAGATGCTTTTATCAGCTGTAGATCAGGTTCAATGACAATTTCAAATAGTTACGAAACTAAACCGCTTACCCTCTACCCTCACGATACACCCCTGATTAATAATGATAACTCTGTATGGGTAGATTTTGATGATCAACCTACTCAAATCCTTTTGACTATCGGACAGGCTCTAAGCTTGAAAGACTCTACCGTAGCTGAAACACAAGAACCAGCTACCCATTCAGTAGCTAAAACACAAGAACCAGCTACCCATTCAGTAGCCGAAACACAAGAACCAGCTACCCATTCTGTAGCTGAAACACAAGAACAAGTTACCCATTCAGTAGCTGAAACACAAGAAACGACTACTCATTCAGTGGCTGAAAACATAAGAACCAGCCATAGCTGCCACACAAGAACCAGCTACGGCTGAAACAAAAGAACCATCTACTGATATTGACACTGAGATATAGGAATCAGAGGTCCAGGGTGCTGCAGCATTACTCTCCTTACATCAAGAAGCTGAAACACAAGAAGAAGCCACCAATCGTGTAGCTGCTCCACAAAAACCATCTAGTGCGGTCGTGACTGTTACACAACAACCAGTCACCTCTCAACCAGAACCAACAATGGCCTCTGTCTTAGAAGAAAATGAGTTTCTAAAGTCTGAACTGGAAGCATACAAGCAAGAACTAGCCATGGCAAAGGAAGCATATGAAAAGGAACTTAACTTGCACACCCTAGATCGTATAGCAACCATGTCAGAGGGGACTACAACAGAGAGCCCATGTAAAGAATATATGTGTTGTCAATGTTGGGATATCTAATATCAAGCAGGCTAAAAGTTAATTCAAGTCCCAATGCCAGGAGCTCCCCCTACTCCTTCAACTTTTGTAGTCAAAGAAGAAGAACCTACTGAAACAAAAGAACCAGCAGGACCTCCCAAGATTAAGACTAAGCCCTGCATTGCAACAAATGAAACCCCTGTTTTTGTTAACAAAGATGTACAGACAGTACCTATTGAGGAATTTATACCTCCCAGCCAGATCAATATCCACACTTTTGTGGAATAATCTACTCAAACCGTACCTCACCCCACTACTTGCAACGCTGAAACACAAACTCAGCCATGGGATGAGCAGGGAGTAATACAGAAATGGAAGAAAGAGTATGCTGCTACACAGGCCAAAAGCCTGCAAGAGAACAGACAAATCTAGATAAATCACACTTACTCAAATTGGGAAGCTTTAGAACAGACACGCCAAGAAGCTCGAGCCCTTAAGAAACAGAACAAAGAGTTGAAAGGCAAATTGGCCCTAGTATTTGACTTGGTACAAAAGCTATTGGCTACCAGGAAACCATCCTGTAATTACTCCTTGTTCTTTATGGAACGACTTACAAGGTTTCAGATCAAATCAATCACAGAGGGCAGGCCCCATGCAGTACTACACCTATCAGATTTTGTCAAAACTTTTGCAGAAGCCTCTACTAGGGATCAGCACCTCCTCTGTGAGACATACTTTCATAACGAGGCCATCCCGGAGAACAGGCAGTCGAACCTTAACCCTCTTGTTGGGGACATCTAGATTCGGGTGTTCACCTCCTTTCTTCACAATCAAATTTTATGGCAGGAAGACTTCCTGGCTGCCAGGCACAATGAAGACAATCACCTTCTCTGGATAAGACCAGAACCACAGAATGTAGCTACCTTTGTCACAAAATATTATCAGTTCTTAAAGAAACTAGGGATGACTGAACATGTTCAGCAGCTACAATCAATAGTGCTTCAGGATTGTCAGCACTTCATCAGATCCATAGAGATTGTTGCCCTCCAGGCAAATAACCTGTTTTGGCAGCAATCCACTGAGAAAAGACAGGAACACAATCCTTTTAGCCCCACTAGCCTCGAGGTAGCAATCTCCAGGGTACCAAACTACATCAAGTGTGTTCATCAATGTGCTGAAAGCTGGTTAGGGTACTGGTTTTATTTTCCTATCCTCTGGATGCCAATAGAAAGATATCAAATCAATTATAAGCTTCCTAAGAAGACAAAAACAGGAGCTTGGAAAAGGTTACAACAAGTCCAAGGGTTCAGAGCACCAACAGACAGTACCTCCCACAGCTACTGCTTGAGTAACTTGCATGCTCATAATCGGTATTCAGACTCTGATTCAGAGTGAAATTGCCTGAGGACATGCAACACTTTAAGTTGGGGGGGATGTTAGGACCACACAATGTACCGTTTTACCCATACTTTTTGCCACTGTTACACTCTTGATCACTCACATTTAAACTCATATTATCACTTTATCCTATCTTTCCAAAGGTATATAACGTCTCTTCTCTTTACTATACGTTTAATCTGTTTTGCATATAATTTCACATCACTCTCGTACTTAACCATTGATTAGAAATGTATAAGTGCTGAAACAGTTCAAACTGCAGATTAGCATTCAAGGCTTGTGCTGAAAATATAATTCACAGAAGCTATTACACTGTCCAGGGTCAAGGAAGTTGTTACACAGTCCATGGTCGACGATGCTGAAACATAGAGGAAGTTGTTACACAGTCTATGGTCAATGATGCTGAAACATAGAAGTTGTTACACAGTCCATGGTCGACGATGTTGAAACACAGAGGAAGTTGTTACATAGTCTATGGTCAACGATGCTGAAACACAAAGGAAGTCGTTACACAGTCCGTAATCAACAGAAACTCACACAGATTGACTACAACAGCCGCACATTGAGCCAAGCTTCAACCATCGCTACTACCTGAGAAGTGTTGAACAGTCAGAGCGCAAATCCCATGGCTGAAACAGCCCGCGATTTGTGATGCCAAAACATCATGCAACAATAGAAACAAGAAAGAACTGTTACTCCAGCCGTAACAGCAACACCTCATTCAGCACTTGTAATAGCATTATGTTGCGAGAGACTAGGACATCCTATTCGAGTTTACAAAGTTGATCTGACTAAGAATAGGACTCAGATATACATCTGTAATTTTTGATCAATTGTATCGAAGGGATTCCCTCTTTAAATAAGAGGAAATCATCATTCAAGGGGATCGCCAGTTTTTGTACTAAGAAAGTTTCACAGAGAAGGACGTACTTCATTTTCAGATTGTAATATGATACACTGATAGATGAATAAAAGACTATTTTGAGCATTCTTCTCTAGTCTCTTCATCTCAGGGGAATCTTGTGAGAAGGGAGGGCCCACCCTCTTCACAAGATTCACCCGTTAGATTTATAGTGTGTTAGTGTGATTTCTGTTTATGCCTTGATTAATTTTTGTTTTGCTGAAACACTACTTTAATGAATTCTTCTTTACTAAAACACTACTGAACTCTGTCTTACTGAACGTTACATTGTTTTCATATGGTTTATGCTCGTCCTGTGTGATGAATTTGAAGAAGTGTGTTAATCAAAGACTGGTACTGAAGGTACCTGCTTAAGGGAAGGAATTAGGAGTCCTGTTCTTTGTTAGAAGTAGTCAGCTCTCATTTATTTTCATGAGTGTGGTAATCAAAGACTGGTACTAAAGGTTCCTTCTTAAGGGAAGGAATTAGGAGTCCTGTTCTCTGTTAGAAGTAGTCATCTTTCATTTATTTTCATGAGTGTGCTAATCAGAGACTGGTGTTGAAGGTTCCTGCTTAAGGGAAGGAATTAGGAGTCCTGTTCTCTGTTAGAAGTAGTCATCTTTCATTTATTTTCATCAGTGTGCTAATCAGAGACTGGTACTGAAGGTTCCTTCTTAAGAGAAGGAATTAGGAGTCTCGTTCTCTGTTAAAATAGTTAGCCTTCACTGCATTAATGAGTTCATGAAAGTGTGTTAATTAGAAACAAAGTACTGAAGTTCCTGCTTGGGAATAGGGTCTTGTTCTCTGGTTACAGAATAGTTGTTCTTTCCTGTTGCAGTTTTTATTTTAATGTAATCCAGGATTCTTTAGATTAATCATCTCTTTAAGCTCAGGAAAAAGTAGATTGCTTTTCTGTAATTCTAGTTAGAACTTCAGTCCATCCAAGGCAAGTGTGATTGATATAATTTTTCTTTACTACAACTCTAGGTTTCTTTTGGAATTGAGCATATATAGTGCGTGGTTACCTTTGAAATAACAGACTTCCCTGGGTTGACAATATATGTAGCACTTGATTGTTTAAATTAATTAAGCAATTATAGTGACTAACATTTTGGCGTCGTTGTCGGGGAAGGTAATTTTAGATTTCAAAAGCACTTATGATTTTTTAGATACAAAGATTGCATGAAAGGACACGGAGACCCCAAAGATACTGACCCTACAGGTGGAAAGGGAAAAGATAAAGGAGGAAGAAAGACTTACATTAACGAGATTATATCAAAGTCTGAATTTGTTGCTCAATGACCAAACCTTCGGAAACAAAAGCCCCAGCCTTCATTTCAAGCAAACTTTGAAATAGGGAAAGAAGTTTGGAGTCCTGAGACAGTCCAGAAGCCAGCAGGTAACATTGAGGACAGAGAAAGCGCAGTAGGGGAGAAGACAGAAGAAAACATGGATGAGTACAATGAAGAATTGCATCACGAAGAACAGGCAAGTCCTGAAGGAGAGGTAAATGATGAAAATTCTTTCTCTACATTAGGATTTCTTATTGGTGATATTCCTAGAGGAGTAGCCCCCATGAAGAACATTCCACTCTCAGCACTACGTAATTTTCATGGTTTGTCGTCAGAATATCCTGATGAATTCCTTTTTGAGTTTGATATATTATGAAGAAGTTATGATTACGTTTCTAATGCTAAAAAATTAAAGCTATTTCCAGCAACATTAAAAGGAAATGCACTAAGATGGTTTATGAGTCTTGGAGGCCATGTAATCACAACATGGGACCAAATGAAACAGAAATTCCTGAACAAATACCATGACTACTGCCAAACAAGAGAAAAGAGGGAGGAGTTATTTAAGATGATGCAGAAAGAGGATGAAAATTTGGAGGACTTTGTAGAAAGGCTACAGTATAATCTACAAAGATCCAGTCACCCCAATGTAAGTAAAGATATTCTCAAAACTATATTATTAAAAGGAGTAAGGGATGACTATCTAGATATGCTGAATATGCTTGGAAAATGGGACATATCTAAGGAATCATATGATAGTACTTAAAACCATTAAACCCCAAATAGTACTTGAACCATTTGAAAGATGGGCCTTAGACTTTGTAGGACCCATCAACCCCCCATCCAATCAAAAAGTTTACATAGTGGTCTGCACAGACTACATGACTAAATGGGTGGAAGCCAAAGCACTCCACAGAGCAACCGAAGAAGCAGTTATAAATTTCTTATTTAAAGACATCTTCATCAGATTTGGAGTGCCACGAGAATTGGTTACAGATGGAGGACCTCCTTTCACTTCCCATGGTTTCAAAGACACCATTCACAAATATCATATTCAGCATAGAATGACTACATCATACCACCCCCAAGCCAATGGACAGGTGGAAAGAACAAACAAAGTAATAGAAGCCATTCTAACAAAAACAGTGAAGGAAAACAGAAAGGATTGGTCCTACAGGCTCCCTGAAGCATTATGGGCCTACAGAACTACCTGGAGAAATACTACAGGATTCTCTTCCTATGAATTAGTCTATGGAAAGAGTGTTGTCTTCCCTATGGAATTTGAAATAAAAACCTTAAGGATTGCTTTAGCTGTCAACCTTGATTTGACCGATGCACAGACAGTCAGGTTGCAACAGCTTAATGAATTGGAGGAGAAAATACTAGCTGCCATTCAGCAGACAACCATAATTCAACAACAAAGATCAAAATGGCATTACAAAACTATCAAGAACAAGCAGTTCCAAAAAGGTAATTGGGCCCTACTGTATGACTCTCGGTTCAAAGAATTTGAAGGGAAATTGCGTACAAGATGGCTTGGACCTTACGAAGTAGACACTGTTTTCCCCAATGGAACAGTAAGGCTCCTCACAATCGATGACTCCAAAACACTGTTTATTGTAAATGGTCATCGACTTCGTATGTACCAGCGCCCTATTTCCAAAGAATATTTTAAGGCCGCATGTATGGCAGACTCCCATTACCTCTTCTTAGAGGAGGCCTCTACCCCTCATTGAAATTAATTCTTTTAAGTTAATTTCTTTAGTAGTAGATTAGATTTTATTTGCTAATAATCCCTGTCAGGAAATACCATGTTACAATCGATTTTTGAAGATTCCCAATCGAAGCGCAGGCCACTAGGAAAGGACGATCCTACTTCAAAAAGAGACAAGCTTTCCTGATGTTGAAACACCATTGTTCATCACTTTTGACTTTCCTCTGTTGCTGAAACACCATTTTCAGCAACTCGTTGCTTTTTCTTCGTTGCTGAAACACCATTGTCAGCAACTCGTTGTTTTTTCTTCGTTACTGTAACACCACTATCAGCAACCCCGCACCTTTTTCCCCCATCACTATTCAGCAACCTTTTGCCCCATTGCTGAAACACCATTGTTCAGCACTTTTTGACTTTCCTACGTTGTTGCAACACCACTGTCAACAATCTTTTACCATGCTCCCTATTGCTGAAACACCATTCACAACAAATTTCCGCAATCTCCCTATTGCCAAAACACTACAGTCCGACAATTCTTCACATTTCCTCATAAGATGAAACAACATCGTCCAACAATTGTTTCGCCTTTTCTTTTATGTTGCTGAAACACCACTGTCAGCAACTTTTCACCACTTTCCCCATGGCTGAAACACCATTCACAGCAACTTTTCGCCTTCTCCCTACTGCCAAAACACTACAGTCCAGCAAATCTTCACCTTCTTCATCGACGAAACAACACCATCCAGCAATTGTTTCGCCCCATTTCTCTTGTTGCTGAAACATCATTGTTCAGCAGTTCTTCACATTTTCTCATCAACGAAACAACACAGTCCAGCAATTGTTTCACCCCGTTCTTTTCTGTTGCTGAAACACCAACTTTTCAACATTATCAGTCCGCAAGATTTTATGCTCTCATACTATAGTTCGTCCTTCCCATCAATAAATCCTTGATACAATTCATCTAACAAATCAAAATTCTCTGCCACAACCACTGCAGAACTATCAGGCATTATATTTTGTTTGCAGCACGAATCAGAAGGTAAGGCGAGGTATGTAAATTTTATGTAATACAGTTAAGCTATATTTAATGAGAAGATTCCAAATCATTATGACCACTCGAGTGCAATCATTATTAGCCGCACTTGACGAGAGGGGAGGGCATATCAAACCTTTTATACCATCATTTCACATGAATCCACTACCGCCATTCCTATTTTACCATCCTTTCACGTGCTTTACCACCATTTGCATACCTTCACTCGGAAAACTCACTCTGCGCAGAAGGTGTTACTCAAACTCTTTGACGGTGTATTTTACCGAGCTGGTAGCTATGGGAGGCTCTGTTATACAGAACGAACCCGCCATGACAGCCCTGTTAGAACATTATCCAGTAGCTTATCAAATTTTTCAGCAGGCAGGATGGCTCAGTTATTTTTAGAGAATCCAGTGGTATGATGAACAACAGGTTCTCCAATTCGCTCAAAACCTCCAGGAAGACCATTCCACCGTTCAAGGGGTCCAAATTTCAATAAAAGAAGAGGATATAGCACAGGTTTCGAGTCTCCCCACCAATGGCATTCGCATGTTCAGCTGTAAACATATCATTCGAAGTGCCCAGCAGAGCTTCTTGTTGCCAGAAGAACAAATTCTATTTAAAGGTCGGGATGTCCAACTTAGCTCATTGCCGCCCCCATTGCCGGAAGTTAAAAAATTCATCAAACACTACCTTACCTGCGAAGGCCGATACCAGGTAGTCTACCAGCACAATTTTCTTCTGTTGTCTCATTTACGGCATAATAGATTGGTGAATATTCCTTATTATCTGCTCGACTGTCTCAAAAATATGTCGCACTACTACAAAAAGGCTAAAGATCCCACCCTTTCACTCACCCATCACCATCTCGTCCAACTGCTTATCCAAAGGGATTTTTCCCAACAAAACCTTCCACTAAACAACCCACCCATAAACCCCCAAGAAGCTACTGAAATTCCTGAAAATATTCAGGGACAGCAACCACAAAACCCTCCAGACTCCCCAGAAAAATCTAGCAGTCCCCCTACAGAACCAATCCGTCCAATTAATCGCCCTATCATACCAAGCCTTCCTCACACCTTACCAGAATCATCCACTCCCGCCCTTCATATTCTTAGTGATGATTCTGAACAATAAAATTCCCCCTACCCCATCATTGAGGAAAGACCCCCACGAAAACGGAAGCAAATTCCTTTCTTTTCGCCCTTTTTACAAAGGAAATGAACAAGGCCCTCAACAAGGGCAGCCACTACCACCACCACCATAGATTCCCAATCCATCTGACTAATACCCCGTACACCTCTAACCTCCCAAATGTCGGAATCTTTGCCTATTCCACCCATGGACACTGAAACACAAGAACCAGATGCCCAGGATTTTGCAACATCATCTATTTCAAATTCTTTAGCTGAAACACAAGAACCAGCTACCCATTCCGTAGCTGAAACACAAAAACCAACTACCCTTTCAGTAGATGAAACACAAGAACCTACCCATTCAGTATCTAAAACACAAGAACTAGCTACCCATTCAGTAGTCGAAACACAAGAACCAACTACCCATTCCGTAGCTGAAACACAAGAACAAGCTACCCATTCAGTAGTTGAAACACAAGAACCAACTACTCATTCAGTGGCTGAAACACAAGAACCAGCCATAGCTGCCACACAAGAACCAGCTACGACTGAAACAAATGAACCAGCTGCTGATATTGACACTGAGATACAGGAATCAGAGGTCCAGGGTGCTGCAACATTACTCTCCTTACATCAAGAAGCTGAAACACAAGAAGTAGTTGCCAATCCTGTAGCTTCTCCACAAAAACCAGCTAGTGCGGCTGTGACTGCTACACAACAACCAGTCACCTCTCAACTAGAACCAACAATGGCCTCTGTCTTAGAAGAAAATGAGTTTCTAAAGTCTGAACTGGAAGCATACAAGGAAGAACTAGCCATGGCAAAGGAAGCATATGAAAAGGAACTTAACTTGCACACCCTAGCTCGTATAGAAACCATGTCAGAGGGGACTACAACAGAGAGCCCGTGTAAAGAATATATGTGTTGTCAATGTGGGGATATCTACTATCAAGCAGGCTACAAGGTAATTCAAGTCCCAATGCCAGGATCTCCCCTTACTCCTTCAACTTTTGTAGTCAAAGAAGAAGAACCTACCGAAACAAAAGAACCAGCAGGACCTCCCAAGATTAAGACTAAGCCCTGCATTGCAACAAATGAAACCTCTGTTTTTGTTAACAAAGATGTACAGACAGTACCTATTGAGGAATTTATACCTCCCAGCCAGATCAATATCCACACTTTTGTGGAACAATCTACTCAAACCGTACCTCACCCCACTACTTGCAACGCTGAAACACAGACTCAGCCATGGGATGAGCAGGCAGTAATACGGAAATGGAAGAAAGAGTATGCTACTACACGGGCCAAAAGCCTGCAAGAGCACAGACAAATCCATAATACTTGAGTGCAACAGGTAGCAACAGCAATGTACTCTGCCTCTATAGTTGATAAAGAAATGGAACCTTGCTTTTTACTAAGCCATGTTACTAATGAGTCACCCAGGAAGAATGATCCTCCACTGGTGCGTTTTCTCTCATCAACACAGTCTGCCCAATCTACATCTGAATAAGCAGTTAACTGGAAATTCTGATTTCTGGGATACCACAGACCATAAGTCATTGTTTCTTTCAAATACCTGAATATCCTTTTGAAAGCTAGCAAATGACTCTATTTAGGTGCAGACTGATATCTTCCTACCATTCCAACAGCATGCATTATGTCTGGGCGATATGTTGTGATGTACAACAGGCTACCGATCATTGATCTATATGAACTTTGATCAACATCAGGTGAGTCATCATCCTTACTTAATTTGCATCCAGTAACCATAGGTGTGCCCACAGGTTTAGAGTCTTCCATTTGAAATCTTTTCAACATTTCTCTTAGATATTTTTCTTGAGAAATGAACATCCCTTTATACCTCTAAGTAATTTGCAGACCAAGAAAAAATGGCAGTTCACCTATCATAGACATTTCAAACTCAGACTCCATAGAAGAAGCAAACCATTGTACCAACAAATCCTTATTACATCCGAAGATGATGTCATCTACATAGACCAATACGATGAGAAGATCATTATCCTTTGTTTTGATATACAGATTGTTATCAATTGTTCCTCTCTTGAACCCTTTCTCTTTGAGATATGTATCCAGTCTGTGATACCAGGCTCGAGGGGCTTGTTTTAACCCATATAAATCTTTCTTCAGCTTGCATACTAAGTCAGGATTATCAGATAGTTCGAAACCCTTTGGTTGTTCCATATAGACTTCTTCACTTAAATCTCCATTTAGAAATGTTGACTTGACATCCATTTGATAGACTTTAAACCTTTTATGACAACCATAGGCAAGAAACATTCTGATAGCTTATAATCTTGCTACGGGTGCAAATGTTTCATCAAAATCCAGTTCTTCTATCTGAGCATACCCTTTACAGACCAATCTTGCTTTGTTCCTGACAACTTGTCCCTTCTCATTCAATTTATTCTTAAATATCCATTTAGAGCCAATGACATTGTTACCTTCAGGTCTATGAACCATCTCCCACATATTGTTTTTCTCAATCTGATCAAGTTCATCATTCATTGCTTTAACCTAATGGTCATATTTTCTAGCTTCATTAAAGTTATTGGGTTCCATCATGGATATGAAAGTTGTATGTGATTGCTCAGTGTTTTTGATTATCTTTCTCCTAATTTGTACACCTTTTTATTTTTCACCAATTATCTGACTTGCAGGATGATTCTTTTGAGTGATCCTGTAGGAGGAATTTGAAGTTGCCTGCTGATTTGAGTCTGTCTGAGTATCTGTGTCTTCATCTGATTCAAAGTCTTCATTTTCTAATTCTTGGACCTGTCCATCTTCAGCTTTAGCTATGTCCTCTGTAAAAGACTCATTATTGTATACCTCTCTTGCTGGGATTCCTTCATCAACTTTTACGTCAATACAGTCAACCATTTTATGCAGTCTCTTATTATAGCATATGTATCATTTACTGTTTGTAGCATATCCTAAGAAGATACCTTCATCAGCCCTTTCATCATATTTTCCAAGGTTCTCATCATTATTCTTTATGTAACATTTACTCCCAAAGACTTTGAAGTGTTTAATTGAAGTAGGTCTCCCATACCACAGTTCATAAGGTGTCTTGTCACTTTGTGGTCTGAGGTGAGCTTTGTTAAGAACATGGATTGTTGTGTGTATTTCTTCTACCCAATAGGTTTGACCAATGTTCTTCTCATTCATCATTGACCTGGCCATTTCCTGCACTGTTCTGTTTTGCCTCTCAACTACTCCATTTTGTTGTGGAGTTCTTGGGATGGTGTATTCTCTCTTGATCCCATGCGTATCACAGAATTCCTTGAAGTCACTTGACATAAACTCTCCTCCTTAGTTTGATCTTACTGCCTTTAACCTCTTGCCTGTTTGAGTCTCAGTTAAAGCCTTAAATATTTTAAACTTCTCAAGAGCTTCAGCTTTTTTCTTGAGAAAGGCAACCCAGGTAAGTCTGGAGTAATCATCAATAATCAGCATGAAGTAGTTTTCTTTCCATGTGCCTTCCTGTCTTAATGGTCCACATAAATCCATATGAACTAATTGGAGTGGTTTCTCTGTTGAAGTAAAGCTCTTGGACTTAAATTGTGTCCTGGTTAGCTTTCCTACTTGGCAGGGTTTACACATTGAATCTTGGGGCTTTGATATTCTCGAAAGATCTTTTACTTCCTCAAGATTTTTGAGTTTGATTAGGTGGTCAATTTTTAGATGTCCAAGTCTCTTATGCCATAACCAGCTTTCATCATGTTTTCTTAGATGACACTCTTCTCTGTTTTCTTTCAGCACATATACGTTATTTTCTGTCCTTATGCCTTTATCCACCACTTGTCCTGAGTTTACAGACTTTATTTTGCAGTCCTTGGACGTGAACACCACTTCACATGCTCTGTCACACATTTGAATTACACTAAGAAGATTATGTTTTAGCCCATATACAAGTAGAACATATTGGGCTTTTCCTTTTCCATTACTTAAAATCACCATCCCTTTACCCTTTATTTTACCTGGAGCATCATTTCCAAAGGTTATGTTTCCTGATTTGCTTTCACTTAGAGATAGAAACTTACCTTTGTCTCCCATCATATGTTTGGAGTATCCACTATATATATACCAAGGGTTCATTTTTCTTTGAGCTGACAACACTAATCCACACTTGTCACTTTCTTTCTTCTTCCAAACCTTGACATTTTCAGCAGGGGAATTCAAATCTGGTTCATAGTTCTTAATCGACAGTTGACAGATTTATGTCCATAGTTATGACAGATGTAGCATTCAATCTCATTGTTCAATAGGTCAAAGTTATTGTTGCAGCATTGTCTACTCATTGATTGTTGATTATTTCTTGACCTCCTTAGTTGCATGTCTCTAGACTTAATTTGGCAATTTGCAATATGTGAAGATTTGTTACTTGGTTGTATCATTGTTTGTTGTGGCAAGTATTTATTCCTTTGAAATTTTAATTGCTCATGTCTAAGTCTTAAGGAACAATTTACAGCTTTGTGACCAAAGTTAGAACAGTAGAAACAATAGCCATAGAAAAATTCTTTGTACCTGGAAAAAGGTTGTCTTATTTGAGAAGATCAATTTCTTCCATGTTGATGACATCTTTCAGTAGGGAGCGCATTATTTCTTTGTTCTACGGATTCAGTCCTGGCAGATTTTCCTTTACTCGTCATACGCGGTTCATTGTCTTCCTTTGTTTCTGCAGGTTTGTTGTTGTCATTGGTTGTAGATTTGACAAACTTGATGGGTTATTCATTTCTTGGCTTACCACTACTTGATCCCTCTTCATAACCCAGACTAGTTTTCAGATTTGGATTCCTTTGCTGATTTAGAATGGTGGCTAATCCTTCTAAAGCTTTGATACTTGACAGATTCTAATTATACAAGGCTTGAAACTTCTCCAACTCTTTCCTAGTTTTCACTACTTCTTCTTCCAGAGCTTTACATCTTGCCTTCCTTTCTGATAACTGTTGTTTCAGAATGTCCTCGATTTTCTTTGCCTCTTCTAATTCTACTTTTAGCAGGGCAAAGTCTTCATCAAGTTGTTTATTGTCTTTTACGAAGTATATCAACAAACGTTTTTGCTTTCTGTTCTTAACTTTGAGTCTGTCAATCTCTTCCAGTGCACTAATTAGTTCTCCTTCCATATCAACCACAACTTCTTCTTCATTAGCCTCACTTCCTGTGCTTGTATTATCATAATCCTCTTTGGCCATAAGTATGAAGTCATTTAGTTTATCTTCAATAGAGGAGTCATTGTCTTCATCATCTGAAGGATCATCATCATTGTTTACACAAAGACTTTTCTTCTTAAAATTATTCTCTTTAAAGAAATTTATGTGTTTGTGCTTCTCCTCATCATCACATGTCTGATCCTTTCCTTTGTGAGGACATTTATTTCAAAAATGACCTATCTTACCACTGTTGAAACATTTGAAAGGCAATTTACCTTTGTATTTTCCTGATCCCTGTTGGTCACTATAATTGCTTATTTAACTAAACAATCAAGTGCTACATAAATTGTCAACCCAGGGAAGTTTGTTTATTTCAAAGGTAATCACGCACTATATATGCTCAATCTCAAAAGCAACCTAGAGTTGTAGTAAAAACATATTAATCACACTTTGCCTTGAACAAACTGAAGTTCTAACTTGAATTACAGGAAAACAATCTACCTATTGCAGAGTTCAATGTTTAAAGAAACAATTGTCCAAATAATCCTGGATTACATTAAGAGATAACGACTTAGGAAAGAAATATTTTCATGATATTGCAAAAGGAAAGACCAGCTATTCTGTAACAGAGAACGGGACCATATTCCCAAAGTAGGAATCTTCAACACTTGTTTCCGATCATCACACTTTTATGGACTCATTGCTAATTGAAATGATTGACACACACTGAAAACTAACTACCTCTTAATAGAGAACAGGACCCTATTCCCCGAACATGAATCTTTAGCACCTGTTTCCGATTATCACACTTTCATGAACTCATTACTAATTGAAATAATTGACACATACTGAAGGCTAACTATCTCTTAACATGGAACAGGACCCTATTCCCCAAGCAGGAATCTTCAGCACATGTCCCTGATTATCACTCCTTCATAAATTCACCAAACATGATTGCTAACTAGAATGATTAACAATTATCCAAGCATGAATCATATAAAAACAATGTAACAATTAGTAAAGAAGAGTTTCAGCAAGACAGAGTTTAGTAAAGTAGTGTTTCAGCAAAACAGAGTTCAGTAAAGTAGTGTTTCAGCAAAATAGAATTTAATCAAGGCATGAACAAAAATAATAGTAACACACTACAAAGCTAATGGGTGACTCTTGTGAAGAAGGTGGGCCCTCCCTTCTCACAAGATTCCCCTTAAACGAATGAAACTAGAGAGAAATGTTCAGAACAATCTTTTATTCATCTGTCAACTGTATCATATTACAATGTCTGAGATAAAACATGTCCTTCTCTGTAAATCCTTTCTTAGACAAAAAGAAGGTCCTCTCCAATGATGATTTCCTCTTATTTAAAGAGGAGAATCCCCTCGATACAATTTGATCATCAAATTACATGTGTACATATGAGTCATATTCTTAGTCAGATCAAATCTCTATACTAGGATAGGACATCCTAGTCTCCCGTAACAGAATGCTATTACAATAGTTGAAAAGGTGTTGAGTGAGGTGTTGTTGTTGTGGCTGGAGTAACAGCTTCCTTATTTGTCTTCTTGTTACTGTTGTTGTATGTTGTTTCAGCATCGCAAATCGCGGGTTGTTTCAGCAATGGGATTTGCGTTCTGATTATTTCAGCGACGTGGTCTCACGCAGCAGCAGCGGTTAATTCTAGCTCAAGGTGCGGCTGTTGTGGTCAGTGTAACAGCTTCATAGTTGTTTCAGCATCACGAAGAGTGTAACAGCATGTGTGAGTTTCTTTTTCAACATTGTAGACCACGGAGAGTGTAGCAGCTTCTTCTTAGACCGAGTTGTTGTTTCAGCATCATAGACCACAGAGAGTGTAACAGCTTCTTCTTAGACCGAGTTGTTGTTTCAGCATCGTAGACCACGGAGAGTGTAACAGCTTCTTCTGTGTGAGTTGTTGTTTCAGCAATAGGCCTCAATGCTAATCTGCAATTCGAATTGTTTCAGCACTTATATATTTCTGATCAACGATTAAGTACGAGAGTAATGTAAAATTATATGCAAAATATATTAAACATATAGTAAAGAGAAGAGTCGTTGAATACCTTTGGAGAGATAGGGTAAGGTGATAATATAAGTTTAAATGTGAGTGAAAAAGGATGTAATGGTATCAAAAAGTGTGAGCAAAAAGGTACATTATAGGGTCCTAACAATCCCTTCTTCAGTCTCTTCACAAATTTTGCTTCAATTTCATCAGGCTCAGAATCCTCATTCTTGTCTACTTTAAATGATGTTTCTCTGGAGGTGGGTTTATCTTTACCTATTCTCATTTCATATGCAGTCAATGTTCCTAGAAGTTGATCAAACTCCAAGATTTTTAGATCATTAAGTTCTTCTATAGCAGAAACCTTCAGGTTGAACCTATCTAGTAGAGATCTCAAAATTTTCTGAACTAATGAAGGTTCCTCAATCTTTTCACCAAGTGCTTTCATTGCATCTACCAGTTCTTCAACTCGCAGAAAGTATTTTCCAACAATTTCATATTCTTTCATCTTTAGCTATTCAAACTGTACTCTGTAGATTTGAAGCTTGGCATCCTTTACCTTCTCATTACCTTCATAACTGCTAATGAGTTTGTCCCACATTTCTTTGGCAGTTCCTAGGTGCATAACTTTTACGAATTATGATTCTGCAAGCCCACTCAATATAGCATTCATAGCCTTAGCGTTGAATCTAAATTCTAGCTTGTCATCCTTATTAGCTAGTACAACTGGCTTTACATAACTAGTATCTACCACATCCCATACATCTGCACCTAAATCCATTATGTAAGTTCTCATTCTAACTTTCCAGAAGGAAAAGTTTGTTCCATTGAACAGAGGGGCCTTTTTGGTTGAATTTCCTTCATGGATTGACATGTTTAAGCTCTAGGATCTGCCCTTAGATAAAAGGGGTTGGCTCTGATACCAATTGTTGGACAACTAAGAGGGGGGGTGAACCAGTTGTTACCGTGCTTAAACAATTATGATTTTTTTAAGTTCTTTGCAGAGTACTTAATGACAATCACAATAATGCAGGGAAGTAAGCAATACAACAATCAGCATCATTGTCACATATGAAATATACAGAGACAAATATTTCCTAAGGAAACCCATAAAGGGTAAAAACCTCTTCTTCTTTATATGATAAGTAATCTTTACATTCTGTACATTATGATACATATGAGCTCCAACTCATTGTGAGGCTACAACCTCTGTATTGCAAGCTGCAACTTGTTGAGAGCACCAACTCTCCATTTTATCTAGCACCTACTAGAAGGAAGAACCAACTCCCTGGTTTCTCTAGCACCCACTAGAAGGAAGCACCAACTCCCTAAGTGTTCCAACACCAACTGGATGGAAGCACCAACTTCCAGTCACACAGGCACCAACCTGTATAACAGAGAACAACAGTTCTCCCTTGCACCACCCTACCACCCTAGTTTCTCTAGTTGCAACCATATGGAAGCTACAACTCCATGTTTTCAAGCACCCACTTGAACCTCTGAGGACTACAGTCCTCCCTAGCACCTCCCAACCTCCCTTAAATATAAATATTTTCTATTAAGAATTATTACAGTGATATAAAGTTCTTCAATGGCTTACCGGTCTCATCAGTGTTCTGCTACACTGCACTTCTCTGTCTGCATCAGTGTCTTCTGCACACTCCTTGTGCTTTCTATTCTTTTTCCTTTTATTCTCTCTACGCCATGTCCCTTCGATGCACCATTCCCCTTTTGTGTGTTTCTGTTGTTGCACTCTCCCTCCTTCTTCACACCTCAATCACACTCAATAGAAACTCCATTTCTTATTTGCTCATCATTCTTATAGTCTCCCTGCACCTTGTGCATGCAATCTGCTTCTTCCTCTCGCATTCTCTCCACATCAAGGTCTTTTATCCACTTCACTCCTCCAAAGCTATCCCATCTCCTATGTGCACCATTGTATCTCTTTGTTCTGCATCTCCTGCCCATTACGAGTGCTCTGCTTGATCATCATGGTAACTCTTCAGCTTCTCTGGCGGTTTCACCCATGCATCCATCATCACTGGGTGTTATATCAAGATTCCTCAGCTTCTCTGGCAGTTGAGACTCTTCGTCTTCTCTGTCATAGATGAGCTCATCCTCTGGAAGGAACCATCATTTGTTTCTAGTAGTTACAATGTGAATTGCAACAGTAGCCCTCCAATCTTATTCAAATTCATCTGCACCATTGAATTGACTTCATTGAATCTTGCGTTAATTTCTCCATTTCGCACTTTGGCATTTCGGGATCCCTATGGTAAAGATTTAGTTACTCTCCATGTCTCGATCCCTGAAACTCCGAAATGGAGCTTGTCTGCACTATCTCCTTCCTCCATCTTCCACCGATGTGACCAATAGTTGTGACCACAGGCTGAGCCAAAATGTGTTTCGTATTTCGGCATTTCGGCAATCCTATTGTGTGGCATCTCGACTCTCCAAGTCGCGATCTCTGAAACTATGAAAAAGGAGCTTGTCGCTTCAAGATTTTCTCTACAGCTCTTCGACCATGTGACTACCTGAGGTGGTCGAGCACTTATCCATATAGTGCTTTCATGATTTCTCTTTTCGGCACTTCGGTGTTCCTGTGGTGATGAGTTCTTGATGCTCCATGTCCCAGTATTTGAAGCTCTGAAATGGAGCTTGGTTGTACTAGCTCTGATCATTTCGACATTTTTCATTTCAGCCTTTCGTAATTTCACATGTCACGAATTCCTATTGCGAGTTCGAGAGGTTAGGGAACCCCGTTCCTTTGACTTTGCAGTCGGCGAAATGACGATCTATCGTCACATTTCCTATGGACCCAACGGTCCAGATCTTGTCGAGAATTTGACACTTCATGGGCCTTCCTTGTGCCTGATTCGGGATTTCGGTGTTTTTCATTTTTCCGCTTTGAGACTCTTGTGATGAAGAGTCTTGTCACTTGACTCTTCAGCTCTCGGCATCCGAAGCTCCGAAATGGAGTCGAATCAATGGTCCACACCCTAGATGATTCGACGGTCCAGATCTCTTCACGATTTTTCACATCGTGATTTCATAATTCTTGACATGAGAGTTCTTGACAACCCCACCTCCCGGTCTGCGAAACTCCAAAATGGAGTCAACTCAACTTTTCAGCTTTTCACACTTTGCAACTTCGGGATTCCTGTTGTGAGAGTCCTTAACATCTCCAACTCTCGGTATCCGAACCTCCAGTATGGAGTCTTTGACATTTCACAATTTCGCATTTCGTGACTTTGGGTTTTGCGACTTCGGGACTCCTGTAGTAAGAGTTCTTGACATCTCCAACTCCTAGTATCCGAAATCCCGGTCGCTGAAACTCCGAAATGGAGTCAGATCAATGCTTCAATTTTTCCTTTTGATCATTGTTGTTCTTCCTTTCCTTCCTGTCTGTTGATCTTCCTTGTCTTCTTGTTTGTCATTGTTGTTGTTGTTCTTTCCATCAATGAAAAGCATGCTCTTCTTGTAAACATGTCAACAAAGGCTTCCTGACTTGAATTTATCGTTGCTCGGTACTCTGCTTCTGTTCAAGAAAGAGCAATAGCATTTTGTTTCTTGCAAGCCTAAGTGACAGGTCCTGAACCAAGGCTGAAAACATATCCTCGAGTAGAATTCTGATCATCAGGGTCACTGGCCCAATCTAAATCAATGAAACCAACCAATAAAGGAGCCCCCCTGAACTGTAATGTATCATGAACTGAACTATACCACAGACATAGTGAAGTATCCTTTTAGCTTCTTTCCAATGTCTTTCATGGGGTTTTTTCATATATCAAGCAACAAGACCAATAGCAAAGGAAACAGTAGGATGGGTATGATTCAAGTATAATAGGCTACCAACTAACTGACGGTACAGGGTGGCATCAACTTCGGGAGAAGTACAAGTGGAAGTAATCTTCACTCCATACTGGAAGGGAGAAGGGGTTGGTTTACAATCATCCATGTAAAAGTGGCGAAGAAGTTCACAACCATACTTAGACTAAAAAAGAAAATTCCCTTCATTGGTTTGTAAAACTTGGAGGCCAAGGAAATAGTGCAAAAATCATAAGTCTGTCATTTCAAATTTCTTCTTAAGGCTAGTTTTCAAATGGTTTAAAAGTTTTGAGTCACTGCCAATAAGAATAAGGTCATCAACATAAAGGACAAGTATTATGAAAGTTGTCAATAAGAAAGTTTTCCATTTTGGCATACCAATCTCAAGGAGCTTTCTTAAGACCATAAAGAGATTTCTTAAGGCAACAAACAAGGCTAGAGTCATTCTAGACATAGCCAGGAGGTTGTTCCATGTATATTTCTTCTTGCAAATATTTGTGCAAGAATATGGATTTAACATCCATTTGATGGACCTCCCATTTATGTGAGGCAACAAGGGCAAGAACAAGGCGGATGGAATTCATTTTGGCTACAGAGGAAAATGTTTCATTATAGTCAATTCCTTCAAATTGGGAAAATCCTTTGGCAACTAACCAATCCTTATGTCTTTAAACACTTCCATATGATGCATACTTAGTTCTGTAGACCCATTTACATCTAACAAGTTGTCTTCCTTTTGGAAGAGGTACAAGATCCAAAGTATCATTTTCCATTAAATAACGATACTCTTCATCCATTGTTGTATCCCAATCTGGATGACCTGAAGATTCTGCAAATGTATCTGGATCATGAGTCTCTGAAACTTGAGCCAAAAGAGAAGAGGCTCGCTAGAACTGTGAACGTGTATGACATTGATCTGAAGAATCACCAATAAGATCACCAGCTGCTTCTCGTGTTGAACAAACCCATCTAGGAAGTGGTGGAGTTGGCGCTAGTTCAGGTTCAAAGGACTCTTCTGGAGGAAGGTGAGCATACAGAGGTGGATTTTCATCCTCATTGTCATCATCTGAAGAAAAAACTAGAATAGGAACAGAAGAAGGCACAAACATCAAAGATGACTCACAGGCCGAAGAAGGAACAATCATCGAATTAAGCTCACAGACCAAGCGATTTTCTTCAACTTTAACATCTCTTCTAATAATAATTTCGTTAAAATGTGGTTGAATAATTATATAACCTTTGACATCTTTAGAATAACCAACAAATATACACTTCTCACTTTTAGGTTGCAATGCTTTCCTTTTCTCATCAGGAATGTGAGCCCATGCTACACTACCAAATACATGGAAGTGACGTACATCTAGTTTAATTTTAGTCCAAGATTCTTCTGGTGTTATATTTTTAAGAGCCTTTGTGGGAGTGTGATTTACTATGTAATTTGCACACTTGATTGCTTCCACCCAATACTTTATACTTAATCCCTTAGATTGGATCACACAATTATCCATTTATTTTAATGTGTGGTTATTTTTCTCAACAACACCATTTTGTTGTGGTGTATATGGATAGTGTGTTGCATTTGGATGCCCTGTGTAATGCAGTAACTTGTAAAATTATTTTTCACATATTCTCCTCCATTACCTATTCTTAACTTTTGAATTTGATGTCCAGATTGATTTTCTACAAGGGCCTTGTAGGTCAAAAACTTGTCAAAAACTTCTCTCTTAAGTTTTAATAAGTAAACCCAAGTACGTCTCGAAAAGTCATCAATGAAATTTAAGAAATACTTGCACCCAGAAAAATAAGGAGAAGAAGGTGGACCACACAAATCACTGTGAACAAGCTACAAAGGGCTCGAGGTGTGCCAAGAGGCACGTTTGTCAAAATTGTCCCAATGATGTTTTTCGAGAACACAACCGACATAAACACCATATCTGCATGAAACAGAAGGAAGACTAGTTACCATATGTTGATTACATAGTTGCTGCAATGAGCGATAGTTTAGATGACCAAACCACTCATGCCAAATTTTGCTCAAGTCATCACTCTTAGCAACAAAAACTGATGAAAAAGCTGATGACCCAAAATTGTCAAACTTGTACAACTTGGTAATATCATCAGCAATTCCAGTTGCGTGAATATGCTTATGATCTTTTAGATCCTTGATTACAACTTGGTGAGGTGAAAAATCTATGGTTTTACCTTCACCTGAATGAGTGATTTGATATACTGATAGAAGGTTGCAAGAAAGACTTGGAACACATAATACATCATTGAAATGACCATTATCTACTTGAACTGTTCCAGATCCTACAACGCTAAGAGATCTATCATCACCAACAAATATTTTCTTGGTGTTACATTCATTTAGAGAAGAAAATATGTCTTTATCCTTAGCTATATGATAAGATGCTACAGAATCAATAAGCCACTCATCAGAAGAAGAAGTAGAAGTTGTATTGAAGGAGAAACCAGAAGCAGAAAGTGCATGTCCATGAGAAGAAGAAGAAGTAGTAGAATTAATAATGATGTTGTGCTTATTCATCGTTTCTTCTAAATATACCATCTTCTTGAAACATTTGGACTCATCGTGACCATCTTTATCATAAAATTTCCAATGTCTGTCTGTCTTCTTATTTTTATATTTTGCTCATTTGTCACCATTTGGAGCTAAAGTTGTCTGATCCGGTTTCGAACCCTTATGTTGCTTGTTGTTGTAGCGAGGATGTTGTTTCTTGTGATTCTTGGGTTTATCTTTCTGTTGGGAAACTAAGGCTTTGTTGGAGGTACCTGTAGTGTTGATCACTCCAAGTTGTACAAGCTTATCTTCCTCTCTAATAAAAGCAACACAAAAGGACTCAAGAGTGTGTTTTTTATAATTTGTCCCTAGAGCCTCTCTCATGGCATAAAAGGTAGATACAAACATAGAATATGCACCACCTATATTAGAGAGAATAAGATAGATGCAATGCTCTTCCTCCATATTTATCTCACATTCTTCACATAAAATTCTGAGTGTTTTAAACTGAGATAGATAGTCTCCAATGCAAGAAAAATCACTTGGATTTAAAGTTAGTACTTGATTTTCCAATTGTTGTGCTCGAATAATATTGAGTTTTCCAAACACGGTTTCAATCTTTTCCCAAGCTTCATCGGGGTCATCAATTTCTTTAAGGTGGAACTTTAAATCAGGAGATATGGACATTATGATTAGTCCACTTGCTTTGTCACTCCTACTAGCCCATTTGACTTTTTTATCAGCATTAGTGGGTTATTTTTCCTTTCCCAAGGTAATCAGGTACAAGCCTTTGCTTCTTAATAAATCCTCCATGTGAGATCTCCATTGGAAGCAGTTGGTGCTAGTAAGCAAAATATTACTGGAAGAATCCATATTAAATATGTAGATATAATGATTTAAAAAACTGAAACGGATAGCCCCCGGGGGTATCTCAATTGGCAAGTGTCGTGATATGAAGTGTTATGTTTGATGAGGTTCTGAGTTCAAATCCCCCTGACTTACCTATGCCTGCAAAAGGGGCATAATAATGGCACCTGGAGGTTATAGTGGTAGCGGTCGGAATCGACCCCGTGTCATGCGAGTACGATATCGCCCAGTTGTTGATTCTGCCAAATACAAAAAAATAAAAATAAATAAACTAATAATTTGGATGGAAAGATCTCGAAGATTTATACAATTTAAAAAAAAATGGCACTAAAAACGGACTTTAGATGTGAAAGTTATGTCATTTTTTAAAAAGGCATAAACGATAACCAAAGGACCACGTGGTAATGTAAGTTGTTTTATGAAGTGACGGACTTTTATTAAAATAAGTGGGGATCACTTTTACAATGAAGTTACTTTATAAAAGAAAAGTCACATGCAAAATAAATAACTCTAAAATAAAGTATTAAAGCTACTTATAGTAATTCACTTCTATACTTGAAGTGAAATACACTTTACAATGGAGCATGAACTTTTTCAAAAAAAGTAACAAAAAGAGAGACTTGAACTCAAGACCTCTTACTTAATAAGGAAAATTTTAACCAAATGGGCTAGCAAAACATATTGTATTGTTTAGCAAGAGGATTGGGGGTGTTGGTGTTGTTGGTGTTGTTGGTGTTGAATACGGCCTTGGAGAGTGTGCTAAAAAAAAACTCTTTTCATACTAGAAAAAAAATTTGCTTCTCGATGACAACAAGGGTTAGATCTCGGTTAGCTTACCCGAAAGATGCACATTTTCCTATATGTTTCTGATTTTCCGAGATCGCACAGGGTGCGGAGAAAAGAGCATACGTAGATCTAAAAGAGTAGCAACCTGGAAACAAATAATATAAAACCAAAATAATACTCTGCAAAAAAATTTAAAATGTGTATTCAAGCTTTATACCTCCGAATTTGATTGAAATGGTGATATCTTGGGAAAAAGGAAACCTTTTCGAGTGAAAAAAAAAGGTGTTCCTGACTGAAACGAGTGCTCCAGACACAATGGAACAATCCTCTCATCCCAGAAATGTATGAAAATTCTATATAATGGAGATGAGGAAACTCGGCTTCACGATCTCAATCTACAACAGGAGAGGGTCTTCAAACAGGCTCTGATACCATGTTCGACAACACAGGTATTCCAACAGAGGACGAACACCTTCAGTAACCACTCACACAACCAAATAAAATATCAACACACTGATGTTTTGACGTGGTAAAACCCCTACGGGGAAACATCCATGGCCCCAGTCAATGCGGCCACTTGGAGCAATTTATTAATGCAAAAGAAAAATATTACAGAGATTTTACAAGATATTTTCTCACAATCAATCATCGAAAAATGACCCTCCATGCTCTTTAAATAGAGGTCATGGACCAATCTAGTTTTAATCCACGGATCAATGGTCATTAAGATCGAGGAGAATATGAACCATCGGATCACTCTATGTCAAGAACATATCATGATCGTCAGATTTCCTAACTACAAATGCATACTAATGCATACTAAAGAAACACACTTTTGCCTAACAACACATTTGACCTGATAGATCTTAACTAACTCCTAAGTGTCTAAATATCCTAAAAACAATTTCCTTTCATATGTTGCACGTGGGATTTCCTCAATCTGCTCCACAGCCCAAATATCCTCTACCTCTTCTTCATCGCTCGCCAAGCCTTCTTTTTGGTCTATGGCCCTCTTGTTGTTATTCATCTTATATTGGTAAGTTCTACCATTGCATGTCATTCCATATTTTTCCATTATCTGCTTTTTCTGATCCTCATCCATCATGATTGGGTCCATGGCCTCTTTCATCTTCCCCTTATACAACGCCATGTCCATATCTCAGACTCTTGTCAGTGCTTCCCCCCTTCCCCCATGCGCACAAGGAAGTTTAGTTGTCTAATTCCATGGTCATCACGCCTTTTTCATATAATAAAATCTTTGTGGAAGTATAAAGTGATTATATGTACCTACCTCTGGGTCCCTTCAGAAATTCCTTCTCGGCAGCAATGTACGACTTTGCAGTATCAACTGCAAATTCAGTGATAAACCCTTCAATAATATTGTCTAATCAAAAATCTATTATGTGCGTAAATTTATTATTGACTTGTTGCAACTGCACAATATCCATAGGATTCCACTCCAGTTGTCTTATCCGATTCATAGGATGGTTTTCCTTCAACCTCAATAACCACTCATGTAAAAGATGCGTAAATTCGCATAAAAATACCTCATGCAAGTCGCTAAACACATATTTGTGGAGATATTTCCATGGTGTATATTTAGGGTTTCAGTTGTCCTACTGCACAAACTCGAGTTCCTTTTTTATTAACCATATTTCAATCTCCACCTTCGTTTGATTCCATGGCATGAAAATTCCCTTCTACGTTTCCATTCTTCGTGTTGTTCTTCAATAGATCCCTTCCAATCTATCATGTGTAGTTCCAGTCGACAATGGAACCATTTGTTGGACGCTTGGGCTGACCCAGGTTCTGATATCAAAGGTTTCCAACAAAACCTTCAAAGTATCGACCCTCTTGGTAAACCAGAAGGCAATGCTGAGCACAAAGTACATAGTGCAGTGTCACCTGAGATAGCTTATGGGGGACTGCAATACTTAGATGTCTGCAGTCAAGGAAGGGATTTAGATTGTACTATGTTCCTTTTCCTCATTCATCACACTTATTATCCATTCCTCTAAATCTAGTATTCATTCATTACCCATACTATGCATGCATGCTTTCATAATCTAAGTTAACCATTCATTCTTTAATTGATAACTAAAATAACAATAAAACAATCATTTAGACACATAAACATAGTAGATTTATCATGGTTCACCCCCCTCTTGGGGCTACATCCACAAAGATATGTCTCTTTTGCTCTTTTATTCATCATTCTTCTAAATTTATGTTGTGTTCATTACAGTCTTCAATCTTACAATAAAAAATTATGGTAAGTACCCTCTGTGAGGTGGACTAGACCACACCAGGCTCTATAGCTTGTGACCTAATCCTGAAAAAACTACTCACTAGCTTAGTCATACCAAACTATATCTCGTTGACCAACCGACGAACTGAACAACCTCTACTAGACCTCCTAGGCATTTATTTAAACTATTCTATTGGCTCATAGTCATTACATTCATATCCAAAACCCTAACCCTAACATGGCTAGGTTTGTCTACATGTGTGCCACACTGCTTTTCATCCATCTTTCGCATGTTGTTTTTCCTTCATCTTCTGCATGTTTTTTTTTCCTTCATCTTTTGCATGTTGCTTTTCCACCACATATGGTGCATGCTCCAAAAATAGGACTGCGCCCAAAAATAGGCTTTTCTCTCTCAAAATAGGCATGTTCGAACAGTCTTTGTAATCCATATAGCAACATGCATGGAAATAAAACTATAATCTCAATGGAAGAGATAAATGATGTGTTGTAGAGTGGGTTCTTCCAAAAACTAAATTTCAATGATATTTAAACAGATCCATATACACCCAAAAAAAATTGTGAGGGATTAGTAGAGATCTATTCCAATGGTGGAGAATTTCAATGTATGTTAAGAGGAATTTTGTGTACATGATTCAATCTTTGCAGACCACAATTTCAAGAATGAAAGAAAAGAGTGACATGAATAAAGAGAGAATAATTTAAAGAAAATCCAAACCAAGGCTTGCATTTGTAGAGATGGATCTAATGAATAACATTGAACTCAAATTTATCGCCCTCCAATTTGTTCTTTAAGTAAAATACCATGTTTTTTCCATTGGGGGGAAAAGAATACGAGGCAAGCAGGTAGGTAGGTAGTCTCGCTCTCAATCCATTTCGTCCCAACTACAGGTAAACGACTACTATTGCATGGGTTTTGAACATTGAGTGGCATGTGTGTTGGTAAAGAAATTATTCAAAGAAATAATGGCTAAGCATGTGTTTTAAAGAGGAGAATCAACCATTGAACATTGGTGTTTGGTTGCTCATAAAAAGAAGGGAAGGCCTCAACTCTATCTCAAAAATTGCAATTCTCTTCTTCTCCCTTGGCCTTGGCCTACTACCCCCTACATTCATACCATGCACAAATATAAACCTAGAAATAACCATATGGAAACTCCAACATGTTGATGCATTTATTAGTGGGAATAGGTATTTCTCTCTTGTTGTTAGTTTCATGTGCATTATTGCTTCTATTGCTACTCCAGCGAGGAACTTTGTCAATGACATATTCATCCTTCCAACTTACCAATTGAAATTCCCGATGATGATGAATAGGTTGTATATAGATATGTCACACTGAATCCACACTAAATACTTGGAGAAATTTGTGGTCATTTAGGGCCCTCGATTTGGAAAATATGACCCATATTATCTATCCATTTCCATTTAAAGCTCCATGACATGCTAGTGATACAATGGCCATGACTCGGTTACTAAGAAAATACGTACAAGTTTGACTCTAATCTTGTTTGGGTTGGGGCTATGCTCAAGGTTTTCAATTTGGACTTGTAAAGTCTAGATGTGAAATATAACAAAAGGTCAATAGAATGGGATTACTATAGTTATTCAAAAACTATGGATTGTCATAAATTTCTCAGGACTAATTCTTGTACAAGCTTGGAACCAGTTAGGAAAATTCAACCCTTGACACCTCAATCCAAACCATCATCTGGCTCTAATAGTGTTACAAACACACACATACTTTTGATACTCAACAAACCGTTATTTATTCTACAATCAAGTGATCGAATTTTAGTTTTCTATTACCCAACCCCACATACACAATTGAAAACTTCCATATGCCAACTTACCCAATTGAAAAACCCCAATTTGAATTTTTCGCTAGCACACCTATTTGAAATGCCCAATTCGAATTTTGAATTATAGAGCAATGTCTTTACCTTATATGTCTACTCAAAAATGGGAAAATAACAAATATATTCATTAGACTCTCCCCATGTCTGAATCAATTTCAAAATCTTGTTTTGAGTACTGAAAATGGTGTGAGTATCATCAATCATTTTGACTGTGTCATCTAAAACTCTCTTAGAAGCCACCTCGGAGAACACCTTATTGCAGTTCATGGCACAAGTATTGAGAAGAACGAGAACCAAGTATTGAACCATGGGGTGTTTCATAGTGATCTTGTTTTTCAAGGTTCAATCTTGACCTCAAATTCAATGTTGAGGTCAAGGGAAGTTGTAATATCTATGTTAACATGAGAAACAAATGGTGTTGTTCTTGTACATGTTTGAAATACTCATCTAACCAAAGGGGATTCCCTTTACTCAAGTCAACCTAGTAACCTCCATGTTTGAAATACTCATCTAACCAAAGGGGATTCCCTTCACTCAAGTCAACCTAGTAACCTCCATGTTGCACATTAAGAACACTCATGAAATCTCTTTACAAAAAACCACTATCATTACATTGTTGTTGTCCCATGTCCACAAACTCGACACAATTTCTTATCTCGATGTTGTTCCATGTAACATCCCTAGTTTTAAATCCCCTCAAATTATAATGTAATTATGTAAATGTGATTTAAGCAGATGAACTTATATGTTTGGGGTGAAAATCCCATATTGATTAATATGGTTGAGGACCGAACTATATGTTATGTACATTGAAATAATTAATAAAAATAACAATCACTCGCTGCGATATGAGAGAAATGGTAACAATGGGAGGGTATGATTCCACAAGAGAGCAAGTTAAAAGGGGGATCCAAAGGGAAACCCGTGTCTTTTGCTTGAGTTAATATGTCATTACCATATAATCCTCCCTTTGAATTCTTAAACACTCAATCATTGAACTCATGTAAGAGGGTTGGTGTGCGAGAACACCTCATAGAGTTATTGACTGTATGGGATGAAGTACAATCAACATTAGGGAGTGTGAGTCAACTTGTGTGGGGTGAAAGGAAATTTGTATGGAAAAATAGAACAGTTTTACATGTTGTTTTTGGGTAGGAAGAAGAGAGGTGAGAGTTAAAAAGAGTATCAGCCATGTTGTCCTTGAAGGCAATCAGTATTGGACTATGTTTATGTTGGAAGTGTGGCCTGTAAAAATGAGTTGTGTGTTTGTGGAGCAATTTCATGTTGAAGAAATGGTTCAAGAACTTTGAGAACACTACAATGAACACTCCTGAAACAATTGTGAGTTCTTGGAGTCCTCGACAGTGAGATTCCTGGCCAACCGAGTGAACTGGAGCCCAGGGTGAAAGTGGGAAGGCCTGAGGGACCATGTGCAGTGAAGAGGGATCTCATTCCTTGGGTTGTGTTGGTTGTGGAAAAGAGTGCTAGTGGATTGGAACTGTTGTTGAAGTAGAACCTAGGTTTTGGATTGTTAAATTTGGAAAGTGGACAGCTAAGAGGGCCAGATCTCCTTGTGGACTCATAGCCTCAACTCGTGGGTGGCATGTTGTTGATAAAAAATGAACAGTAGCATATATAGTTGGAAGGAACATCCTTTGTACTTAGCCAATTGGTTATTTTATAAACATATAAGTTTTTTGTTATGTTTATTATGGTAATTATTTTGTGTAAATGAATATTTGAATGTTGTGTGTTTGTTTGATTTATTGCATTCGTAGGTTTTTATTATGCTATTAGTTGCATGAGTTATTTGGCATGTTGCATGCATGTAGATTTTTAAATAGTAATCAAGTATGCTAAATTGTTTTTGTAGTAATGTGGCTCAACTTGGAGGCTAAGTATGCTACATTCCATGTCCACAAACTCATCACAATTTGTTCTCTTCTCTTACATATGGAGAGTCAATCATCCTCCCATCATGAGTAGATTCTCCACTTCACTATACTTCACTATTTTGAAGCATTTTGGAATGACATTTGAACCGATAAAACCATATGCAGGGGTGATTTTAAGAACCCCCCCTAAATTTATATGTATAATAAATGGGCGAATCCCCATGATACATAGGAAAAATTGAAGGCTATTTTATCAATAATATAAAATGTATATATAATTTTTTGGCGAATCTTTTAGTCAATTATATAATCTTGTAAAATATTGGCGAATCTTTCATTGAATTATAAAATATTGGCAAATATTGGCAAATCTTTCACTAAATTATAAAACCTTGTAAAGTTTAGGGGATGCTCCAACGACCTCACCTAAAGCCTCAATTTCCTAACCTGATTGATAGACCTTGCCTTGCATTAACATACCTTACCTTGAAATGACATGTCTTTCCTTGACATTCCATACCTTGCCTTGCCTTGACATTCCATGCCTTGCCTTAACAAGCCATGCCTTGCCTTGACATGTATTGCCTTGCCTTGACAAGTCATGCATTGCCTTGAGAGTAGCTTCAAAGAATCCATAAGTATATGGTTGGGGTATGCATGCACATTCAAAGGACAGTGATAGCCAAAAAGAGATAAGTTATGTGATTAACGTATATTGCTAATGTTGTGAGTGTTAGCACTCAAAAGTGCACCATCAAAATTTTAGATGATACAAATCAGATTATTATGAACCTTAAGTCATCTTATCTTGCAGTTGCAGTCATCGGCTCCCCACCTTAATTCATCTTGCCTGCAGATGTTTGGGCACATATGGACATTCGATAAGGATGAAAAAGTGACAATGTTGGGTTTGGTACCAAGTCTTGCACAGTCTTGTAAGCATATTAATTATGTTGATAGTCATAACTAGTCAAGTATTCAATGCTTAGTTTTAAGGGCGAGGCATCAAATGTTGATAAATATCAATGACTAATGGGAAGAGTATTTAACAAGCCAGGGAAGAAGTCTAATCCTGAAAGCTAGAAATTCTCTTAGCCAATTCAAATGCAGTGTTCATGCTCCAGACATGCCATTCATCTAAGAGATCAATGTGAAAATCTTGTTGGGATATTTATGAAGGAACTAAACTATGGAGGATAGGAAGAAAAAATAAAAAGGGAATCTAAGGCTCAAGAAATTAGTTTAAATGATGGTTTTGTATGTACTAAAAGCAACCACAGCTCATCTGACAATGATTTTTAGGGAAGGTTTCTCCAACTCTTCTTCAGCTGCTAAGACTTCTAGAAATCAATAAAGCATGCAAGAAAGGAAAAAACAGAGTATACAACTAAGTTTTCAGTGCAAAATAGGAAAATTACACTATGTGCGTTGAAAACTGGTTGTAGAATGCCATTTCATAGGAATTGGTCAAATAAGGTTCAAAGTTCCATCAAATTAAGATGATCTCTCAAATATGCCCAAGACTAGAAAATAGTCAAAGTGGCACACATGTCTTTTCTTTTGTAGAAACAGTACCTTAAAAATAGGAGATTGGTTATTACATGTGTCAAATCTTTTGGTGCCAGTGTAGGAAATTTTGGTGGAATAGTTAACCCTCTGACCTGGGCCAAAGTTGAAGGAATAAATAGGAATTGGGATAATATATATGAACCATTCCCAACCCCTATATATTTTTGAGGAAGGAATTTCCATCTTTTATAGAATTTAAGAACATCAACAACCAAGAATCTGGGAAGAATAACAAGAAAAAGAAAAGAGGGAAACAATAGTTTTCTCCATTTAGGGGTTGGCAGGGTTGCAGAGTTTCCATAAGATTCTATCATGTATGAGGCTATGGGAATAGTATCTAAATCATGCAAATAATATAAATCTCCAAATCAGAGTTCAAATCACCGAAAAGAGCACTTTGTACTCAATTTCTTCAATTGTGATGTTGCTCTTTTCACCAGAGAATTAAAATAGCCCTCAATATAAGTTTATCTCATATTTGAATTTCCAAAAACAGAGCCAAGACAAACCTCATAATTTCTAGTCAATAATGGATGAATGAACTGTGTAAAGAATGCATCAAGACAATGTATTAAGTCTTTTAAATATACCATTAGCATGAATATTAACCTCTACAACCTTTGGACAAACATTAACCTTGAAATACAACGATAAACCCACTTCTTTGTAGTCTTTATGGATTTTTCTCAACCCACTTCTCTGGCTCCTCTTCAGCAAGTGCATGAACCCACTTCTCTGGCTCATCTTTAGCATGTGTACGCTTAAAGTTTGAAAGGTTTGTAATATGGAAATCACACACTATGTTAGAGAGAAAGGATTCTGCATCAGTTTAGTTTTACTGAAGTCTGTGTTTTGTAGGTATAGTGAATGGTCCAAGTTCATGTACGGGGGAATCATCAGAACCTCATCACAGTGATCAAAATGACGAATTGAATGATTTGGATGCACGAAAAAAATGATGTATATTGAACTTTATTTTTTTTGTGGTAGTATATGAGAGAGAGATTTAAAATTTTCATGGGAGAGATACATGTCCTCTGCAACTATTCAAATTAGTTGCTTCTGTATATTTTCATTTTACACTCATGTTGTCCATGCCATCTGTGAATAAGTGTCCTGGAATTGGTAATCCAGATGTCACTCTAGCTTTCAAGGCTTCCTGGATGAATGGTAGTGTTCAATGTCTTATTATATACACTGGAAAGAATTGTTGGCAATGGACACTTTGATATTTTTATGTATAGTAGTTTGTAGCTGAGTCATTTTGGGGTGGTTTTAAGCTGGGAATGTATAGATAATGGTCTTATGTTTCACTATTACTCAATTGTTGCAATTTCATATTGGGAGAGGTTGCAAACTTGCTAAATGATTAATGACCTAAGTCAATGGGCAACTAACTGGAAACCTAAATCAATTTTAAGGAGGGATATGCATATTCCTTGTTATGATTAATTATTTGTAGACACAAAGAGTTCATGATTCATCTGACCATTTAGCTGAAAAATTTTATTTGAAAGACCGAAAGAGATCTGCTTCATGATTAATAATAATGAACTATTCATATGTTCCAGGAATCTTCTTCTCTCATTAATGTTGTGGTTTTGTTGATGATGATAATGCAGAATGTCACAATTCAAATCAAATTGTCCAAATCTTCTGAGAGTATTTATGGATTTGAATTTAATAGGTTCAATTATATGAAAAACCTAATATGATTTTTCATTGCTTGGTTGAATTTAACACATCTTTTGGTATTTAACAGTAGGTGATGAGGATCCTGTTAGCCATCTGAGAAGGCTTTGAAAATTAGTTTCTCTTAAATTCTAATTCAATGTTCAGTTGACCCTTGATCCATACAAATGAGAAGCCTCTCAATAAACTTATGTTTTTCTTTTTTTGTTGTTTCCCCTGATAAGTGCCATTGTTGTGGGGGAATACGTTCCCAATGGCAGCTATTCACCAAGATGTTAACATTCTTGTATATTCTTTGATGGTAAGAATCTAGCTTTTAGATGGCACATATTATGATATTTATTCAATTCTATTATTGTTGACATCAAATTGTTACCTATTTGGCATTTTCCAAATATGGGACTAGATCCTGTATGAGTTACTCCAATCATAACATCAAAGGCTCAAGGAGGTTGTCAAGAAACCCATTTCAATTCACAATGTTCACAAGGATATTTGTTACAAGTTCTTTGTAAAAATGCAATGTTTAAAATAGTAATTCTTCTATTTACAAAGCACTAGATGTAATTTTTAGTATGTATATGATACACGTAATTAAAGATTTTCTCTGACTTAGAATGGATGCAACATTAAAGTAATTAAAAATAAATTACTACACTTCTATTTATTATATTTGGCCACTGATGGTTTGATCATAAATTACCATTTTGTAGCACCTCACTTCAAACAGAAAAATATTTACATACAAGTTATCAAAATGGATATCTATATAGAGAAATCACATTAAGAGCATTTCTTTGGTTTTATTTCTTGTAATTAAATTCATATATATACTAATATGTATTTCATATGTGCAAAAAATTTACAAACACTTATCTAGGCCAATAGCTAGTTTCTTGCTTGGCCTATCTCAATATAGTGCATGCCATAAGTAAGTTTCTTTTCATTCAATGGGATTGAAAGCACTAAAACAAGCTATCTGTATAGAAAAATCACATTAGTAGCCTTTCATTGGTTTGATTTCTTATAATATGGGTTTCATATGTGCCAACACTTATCTAGGCCAATAGCTAATTTCTTACTTGGCCTATTTCAAGAGAGTGCATGCAACAAGTAAGCAGATTATCATTGAAAGCACTGAAGCAAACTATCCATGTGCACTGGAAATCTTTGGAATCTCATTTATTGTGTCACATGTTGATCCGGATTTTATGAGCAGAACGAAATGAATACAGATTATTAACAGGTTCTTAACACTAAATAACAGAGATATAGTTAAAATGGTTTTCTATTCAATAACAAAATAAGTTGAAACTGTAAAATGCAATGAAAACAAGCTTGTTGGAATGGTGGCATCTTATCTCTGAGAAGAGATGTGACGGTTGCACGCATTCGCAAGAAGAAGATTACAATGAGCCTTTGAAGGCATTTTTACAATAAACAAGAATTCCAAAAACCCTAGACATCCAAAAACCTAACCCTAGGAGTTGAAGCGCCCAAAAGTCATGTGGGCCCCTGTTTGGGTAAGTTAGTACATCAACTTCCTGGGGTTGTAACTTTTGCATACGATCTATGTTTTAGGCATATGATAGCCTGTTGGAAAGGTATCATCGAGAAGATTCATTTTTTGGGCTCAATGATTCCTTTGAATATCATTGAGAAGCTCGATCCCGAAAACCCTTCATTTAGGCCCTCAAAATGGCCCCGGAAGTTAAAACTGCTAAAAATAGTAAATTGCCAAAATTGTCAAAAAATTGTTTTGAGCCAGTTGGAAAAGGTGGGTGGCCATCGATATCCATATGGATTAATCCTCCCTCCTTAGGAAGAAATGGTCTCCATTGCGTTGATCTCCCCCATCAGATGAGGAAATTTATGTTGAATTTGGCCCCAGGTGAGCCACTTGCCTTGGTGCAGGAGTTGCCCTGCTTTGACGACTCGATATAGATGGATCCTTTGTTGTTGATTTCCCTTGATCTGTGTGTCCACAATATAATAATTGGATTCTTGTGGTATGCATTCAGGGTTGAGATATGTTGGTGTCATTTGTTCTGCTACTTCCAAGGTGTCCAATAATGGTGGGAAATAAGGGCGAAGGAGATCCACGTTGAACATTGGGTGTAGGCAAAGGAAAGGAGGAATGTTGAGCTCAAAAGAATTATCCCCCATGGCCTTGGCGATAGTGTATAGACCATAACGGAGTGGGAGAAGCTTCCAATGGGATCTTGTAAGGAATTCTTTCTGCAAGTGCAACCAAACTTTGTCGCCCACCTGAAACTTATGTGGCACCCAATGTTGATCATGGCATTGTTGTACTTGTCATTGGACTTCTATAGGATATCCTGAACCAATTGGAAGATGTGTTGGATCTTCTCAATGAGTTGGGTGGCTTTGTCAGCTTCAATTGGAGCAGGATATGAGTCAATCGAGGTGACCGCAAGGGAAAGTGCAACATCTACGGGACCCAATGGTTGGAATCCCAACCACACCTGAAAGGGGTTGTGGCCGGTTGAGCTATGCAGGGCTCGGTTGTAGCTATGTTGGACATAGGGAAGGATCCCATCCCATGTGTGAGGGTGCCTTTAATTATACATGCGAAGGATATGCACAATCATTCAATTTACAACCTTAGTTTGGCCATCTGTCTGGGGGTGGAAGGTCGTGGATTTGGTGAGCTTGGTGTCCAGCAGTGACCAGAGGCTTGACCAGAATGTGCTAAGAAATCGACTATCCCGATTTGAGACAATGGTTTTTGGGATTCCAAAATGTACCCAGACTCATTCAAAGAAGAGCTTGGAAGTGGCCTCTGCTGTGATGCTCTTCTTGCAGGCAACCAGAATTGCCATCTTAGAAAAGCGATCAACAACCACAAAAACACAGTCATTTCCCCGCTTGGTGGACAGGAGGCCAGACATGTAGTCCATTGAGATGGATTACCATGGCCTATCAGGAGTAGGAAGAGGGGTTTACATACCCTGTTTCTTAGTGTTCAGTTTGGCAATAGCGCAGGCAGTGCAGGACCTAATATACTTGTTGACCTCCTGTCAAAGTTTCGACCAGTAGAAATTTTTCTATAGCATCGCCACTATTTTTTCGACGCCGAAGTGTCCTGCCACTCACCTGTAATGGGATTCCCATATCAGCTTCGCTCGCTCAGTTGATGGAACACAGATATGGCCCAGACGACACAACAACCCATCCTAAAGATGGAAATTATCTACAACTGCGTTTGCACCCAACATTTGGTAGGTGGTGGAGAAGTCAGGGTCTGTATCATAGATTTGAGGCCATCCAGATGTCTCATGGCCGTAAGATTTTAGCACCGTGGTGAGTTCCACGACTATCTGTCTTCTAAGGAAATCAACGACGCGATTGGTGCTTCATGTTTTATACTTGATGTTGAGGTGGAATTGTTGCAAGTATGTGCACCACTTTTGATGGCAGTCATTCTGCAATTTTCCCTGTGTCTGCATGAACTGCAGTGGCTTATGATCAGTGTGGATGACCAGGGATGATTTTAAGGATGGAAAATTATTTTAAAATGTAGAAACCTTGGCGAATCTTACCAATCCTTCATATGTCAACTATAAATGTTTGGCGATATTTTTGTAAAAATATTCAAATTTCTAAGTATTTTATATAGTTTTTATAAAATTTTGGCTATTTTTAAGGTAAAATAATTTTATCATATAGAATTTGGGCGAATAATTTTTAAAATAGTGAAACTCATTTTTGGAAAAACCATGGAAAATTAACCCATGAGTGAAATTTAGCCCCTAAAATCATCCTTGTGGATGACTGTCTCCTTCCCAAGAATATAATGTCTCCACTGGCGGTAGGCTTGCACAATGGAGTACATTTATTTGTCATAAGTATTGTATTTACGGACAGTAACTGACAGTGTCTCACTATGATAGGCCACAAGGTGGTCGTGCTGAGTGAGAATGGTGCCCACAACATAGTATGAAGCACCTGTCTCGATCTCAAAGGGATGTTGCAGGTATGGCAGTGAAAGTAATGGGGCTGAGCACAAGCGTTGCTTCAAATCATCGAACGCTTATTGTTGGCACCGACCCCACGCAAATTTTTCCTTACCACCACCCATGCTTATTTGGATGAGGGCCCATGCAATATGGGGGAATCCCACCAAGAACTTGCGGTAGAAATTGGCAAGGTCTAAGAAGCTTCGAAGCTCAATGAGTGTTGTTTGGGTTAGCTAGTCACGGATGACTTGGATCTTGGTTGGATCCACATGTACGCCATGTTGATCAATGATGTAGCCCAGGTAATGGACCTTGTCCATGCCGAAGGATCATTTTTCCAAGTTGGCATATATCTTGGGTTGTCGCAGGGTGTGCAAAACCTACTAAATATGCTGCAAGTGTTTGGCCCAAGTCTTGATGTAAATTAGAATTTCATCCAGATACACCACTACAAAATTATTGGTGAATGGTCACAGGATATTGTCCATCATCCTCATGAAAGTGGTTGGAGCATTTTTCAAACCAAAGGGCATGACCAACCATTCAAAAAGTCCTTCCTTTGACTTGAAGGTGGTCTTCCATACATCTTTATGTTCTATCGGTGTAGAAATTTCAATACAATTAATGCATTTCCTGCGATTATCCTGATCTAACAATTATATTCCATTGTTAAATACATAATCTCTTCTACTAATATTCTTTTGGAAATTAAACCACGATCACAAAGTGAAATATCAAGAACACATAACACATACGTTTTTCTGGGAAAGTGTAAAGCTAAAAACCCCACTATCATATATTATGTATACCATGGATCATGAAACAATCACATACAAAACTCTAATCCAAGAGCTCTCAGTACAATACAATCGTCTCACACTGTCATACAAAAATTGACAAATACATGTGCCAATTCTCTGTGTCGAGACAGCCTGCCTCCTCTGTGCAATCCCTGCAAATTAGAATTCTCACAATATGAATTCAATTTCCTATTTTTTCACATGCTCATAAGCATATATACTACATGTGTGATTGCATGAGTGCACTTCACTCAAATCACAAATGATAGCCAAACTATCCCTTTCACCTGTTATCTCAACTGGGTCTCCACTGGATCTGACATGCATGTAGTTAACCATGGCGAATCTTCAGTTGCATGTGAGTTCAATGATTTGAATTAATTAATAATTAATTCACTGAACTCTCACTAGTGCAAGTTTAGTTACAACTAGTACAACTGAGCTTAACTCACTTAACTACACTTATAACTCTATTACAACTCCAAATCACTCAATTATAAATGAGGTAATAGATTAATGTTTATTGTCCAATTTATTTAAGGGAACAGTAAATTAGAAACATGTTTCTTGTTGACTTTTCAACACTCCCTCTCAACAAGAAAGGGATTATGCTTCACCCCAATCCAGTCTCTATGATATTCGAATTTGCTTCTGGTGAGTGCCTTCATCAGAATGTTTGCATCCTAATCTTTCGTAGGAATGTATTGAAGCAACATGATCTTCCGTTGCACACAATCTCTGAGATGATGATACCGGATATCTATATGCTTAGATCTATCATGAAACACAGGATTAATTGAGAGTTTAATGAAACTCTGATTATCACAATGAATCACTATCGGATCTAAATGAAAACCAAACAAACCAACCAAGATCTTTCTTATCCAGATAGCCTCACATGCAGCTTGAATTTCTTCCATCTATTCTAATTCCATTGAACTAAGTGCCACGAATATTTGTTTCTTGTTATACCAAGAAACAATTGTAGATCAGATACTAAAGATCCCCCTTGATGTGCTCTTTCTGTCCGTTGGGTTTCCCGCCCAATATACATCCATGAAGCCATGCAACTTCACCTCATCCATCTGTCTGTACCATAATCCATACTCAGATGTTCCCTTCAGATATCTCATGACATGCTTACCCACCTTCCAAAAGAGTTTGGTAGGCTTAACCATCGCTCGACTTAGTTGGTTAACCGCATAGAAAATGTCTGGTCTCGTATTCACTAAACACATTAGCGAACCTACTAACTGTCGATAGACAGTAGCATCCACTACCTCTCCAGAAGTAGCATCCTCTTTCCTCCAGTTTCCTAGAAGAGGAGTATCTATGGGTTTGCATCCCTCCATGTGAAACTTATCCAGTATCTCCCTTGCATACTTTCCTTGAGACACAAAAAGTTCATCATCTCGCTGCCATATTTCTAATCCAAGGAAATAATGAAGAAGGCCCAAATCCTTCATCTCAAAATCCTTTGCAAGGTCCTCCTTGCATGAGTGTATCAGTTGCTCGTCACCAGTCAGTATTAAATCATCAACATAAAGAACAATGATTAAAATCTTACCCTTCACCAAAATTTGGTATAGGTTTGCATCCGCTTCACTTTTGGTGAAGCCCAGTCCGGTGAAATAGTTGTCTATCCGAGTGTACCAAGCACGGGGTGCTTTCTTCAACCCATATAATGCTCTCTTGAGTCTGCACACATGTGACTCCCTGTTAAAGGTCTCAAAACCTTATAGTTGTTCAATGTACACTTCTTCCTCAATGATTCCATTGAGAAACACAGTTTTTACATCCATCTGATGAATACGCCAGCCCATATGCGCTAAGAGTGCAAGGATGGATCTTATGGAAGAGTACCTTATGACAGGTGCAAAGGTCTCATCATAATCTATCCCCTCTATCTGTGAGAAGCCCCAGGCCACAAACCTGGCCTTGTATTTCTCCACACTCCCATCAGCAGCTTGATTTACCTTGTAGATCCATCTCAAACCTACCACTGATTTGTCGACCGGTCTTGGGACAATTTCCCATGCACTGTTTTTGACAATGGAGTCATACTCCTCTACCATAGAATCAACCCAAGTGGGGTCCTGCACTGCTTCCTAAAAGGAAGATGGTTCAATCACAATACATTTGCTCATGAGATCCATGTATCCAGCAAATCGATCAGGAGACTATCTTTGTCTGCGCTGTGATGTTGGGGCTCCTACATTTTGTGCAACATCTAGTCTCAATCTGTTAGCTTATGTGGTGTGCTTTCTGCCATTTCTGATGGATGGCTCTTCTTGAGTGGTTTCCTCCACTCCATGAACCTCATCATGTGGCTGATCAACATCTTGAGACTCATCTTTGGGAACCAGCAGTTCCTCTTCTGCATGCAAGTCTAGCTCCCTCTCAAGCGACAACCGCATGGCTTTCCCTTCATCAAATTTTATATCCCATCGCATAAAAGTCATCTTACTATTCGAAAAATACACATGATAATTATGGGGTGTGTCTGTGTACCCCAAAAATATCCCAACTTCAGCAATCGGTTCCAGCTTCTTCCTGGCATCCTTGTTCACATGCACAAAAAAAGATGAGCCAAAAATTTTAAAATGAGAAACATCAGGTTTCTTACCAGTGAAAGCTTCTTCAGGTGTACTCATGCCAAGTATTCTATGAGGACAATGGTTCTTCACATAAAATGCAGTATTGCATGCTTCTGCACACAAATGCATTGGTAGGCCCTGATCATGCAACATCACTCGTGTTGCACCCACGATCATTCTGTTCTTTCTCTCCACGACCCCATTTTGTTCTGGGTTATGAGGCACTATGAGTTCTCTTAAAATTCCTTCTCTACTGCATAAGTCTTTGAATTTGTTAGAGATGTATTCTCCACCATTATCGCTCCTTAGAGATTTCACTTGCTTCCCCGACTCTTTCTCCACCAATGCTTTAAACTCACGAAACTTTGAGAATGTTTGATTCTTCTTCTGTATGAAGAATATCCAGCATTTACGAGAAAAGTCATAAAAAAAAATAACATAATACCTATTTTTTGTTGTTGAAGAAACCGAGAATGGTCCACACACGTCTGTGTGAATTCTCTCCAGGATCACCGAAGCACGATTCTCCTTTTCATGAAAGGTGGACTTTACATACTTCCCCAGGGTGCACCCCTTGCACTGATCTAACTGGGCAAGTGTTCCCATTGGAAGTCCAATAGATATTTGTTGTATGATCTTCAAGGCTCCATGATGAAGATGGCCCAATCGCCTGTGCCATAATTTGCCCTCATCCTGGCTCACCACTTTTTCTGCCTTGCCCACCATGGCACCACAACCATCTACCTCTAGCATGTATAGATTCTTAACTCAAATCCCTATCTTCTTGACTTGACCCATTGATTTATGTCGCAGGAAATATTTTCCATCGCTAAAAACAACGTCATAGCCTTTGTCCTCCAATATTGCGACTGAGACCAGGTTTTTCTTCAGACATGGAACATGCATAACATTTTTCAATTAAAATGGTTTACCTGACTCCCTCTGAAAGGTAATGGTACCAATACCAGTCGCATTGTATCGTCCATCGTCGCCCATCTCTATATGAATTCTGAGATCTTTCTCCTCCAAGTCACTGAAAGACTCTTTATCTCCCATCATGTGGTAGGAAGTGCAACTATCCAAATTACCACACCAATCCCTATGCACTTGAATCCATGCATGCGATCAAAGAGAAGTCAAGTTCAAATTGCAAGACAAGAGCCTCACCAGTTGCAACTCCAGCAACCATCTTGTTCTTCCTCTTCTGCGAATAGTTAGTAGCGAGATGCCCATGTTCATAACAGTGAAAACACTTCACTTTGGACAAATCCAGCTTCTTGACTTTAGACTCGTATTTTGAATGGAATTTATTCCCTTTCCCTTTCCTTGCCTTGGCAGTCAAAGAACATTCCTCTTCATCATCACTCTTTGATGAAGATCCATCTCTGGTGTTCCACCTGAACTCCTCTTGCACTAGATCCGACCATAGTCGTTCCCAATCTGGAAATTTTTCCCTTCCATTGACAGAGTCTTGATAACTGTGCCAACTCTTGGGAAGTCCTAGGAGAGCCAAGCTCACCAAATCATCAGTAGCGACTATTATTCCCATACTTCCAAGCTCATCATGACATTGGACAAACTTCGTGAGATATTTTGGAATGGTGTCTCCCTTCTCCATCTTGATCTTCCTGAGTTTATCTTTGAGCACCAATTTCTTATGGTCGCTGCTATTTTGGAACAGATCCGTCAAAACCTTCCACATTGCATGTGGTGTGGTTTTCCCATGGAGACTTGAGACACTGTGGTCTCGTACTCCCTCCAACAGAATCCTCCTCGCCTTTGACACTTTCTTTTTCCATGCATCAAGATTTGCAGTGTCTGTCACATCCGGCTTAGGAACATCTTTGTCAATTTATTCCTTCAAGCCATTGTCTTCGAGTACTGCTTCCATCCTATCCTTCCAAGCAATGTAGTTCGAGCTTCCCTCGAGTGCATACTCCAACATCAATCCATTGAAATATATTTTGATCTTGAATCAACTGTCACACCAAGAAAATCCTCCAAATTCGAATGTTATCCAACCCAAAAACTCAATTGTTGCAATTCATGTTGCCCTGGTGTTACCCATGATTTTGGTCATCATGATGATGTATTGATGATGGTGTACTCAGGATTTTCATAAGAACTTTCTCCTGAGAAAAATTTATTTTCATCTCTTCCAAGAAAACTCATTTTTGAAGACTGTTCGCAGGATGCTAGTATATTTTCCTATGAGAATGCCTAATTCTCGCAGGCTGCCTTAAGCCAGGGTGCAAGAAGTTCACACTGTGTTGAACTGCTAGGGTGCGAACTCTTTCTAAAGCAAGGAAAAAGATGAATTCTCGATGTCTCTAGAAGGGAATCTTCTAGAAGGATGAGATGGCATTCGAATGGTTATCCTAGTACTGGATTCCCTGATATTTTGGGATCATTCTTATCCAAGTAACCAATTCATTCTCTCTTATATATTGAGTGAATTCTCATGGAAAAGGTTAAGCAAGATTCATTGGAGAATTGGTGAAAGAATTGTGTGAAGGACTCAACATTGAACAACAGCTTGGAGACTCCAGCAAGTTTATCCAAAGGGTTGATCTTCTTCATGCAAGTGAGCAAGTGTGTGTGTCGGAGCCAAGGGACATCGAAAGGAATTTTGCGACATCAAGGCTCAGGTTGTAATCTTTACTTTCCATTAATATGATACAGTAATATGTCCCTTTCCCATAAAGCTAATTCCACTTTATTGTATAATTCCTTGATCATATACATAGATTGACTATTGAATAGATTGTGCTTTCTTCACTTTGGTTGGTTTGTGTTGTCTTAGTCCTGACTGCACGAGTGCACTGGAGCGAAGCGGGAGCAACAAAGACCAAAGGAAGCGATTAAAAGGTATGTTATTTGATATTGCCTCCTATTTAATTCAATGGTCAAAATCTAGGGAAAGAGTCATGTTATTTCTTGCTTTGTTCTAGATCCAGGTGGATCTAGGGAGATCAGTTAGTATCCGCACCTACGGATTTATCCAATAACAAAATTGGTGACTCCACTGGGGAGAATCCCATTTTTTTATGGATTTTGATATTTTTCTGTGGCCATTTGCTCTTGTTTCACTTTTCTCTTGTCCTATCAATCTCTGAGTCTTCAGGATATCCTGATAGACCCTCTAGGTCCAGAGGCCTTTTTCAATTTTGCTGCATTTTCCAAAATTTTGATTATGTTCAGACATTATCGCACTGTACTTCATTGTAGCCTGCGAGAATAGGTAGAGTTCGCACTCTGCCTTTAGGTTTCAGTGCAAGGTTCTCGCACCCTGCTCAAGGATCATCTGCGAGAATCAGTTATTCTCGCACTATGTAATATTGCTTGCCTGCGAACTCAATTTTTCAAAACTTTGGATTTGAGTTTTGGCATTTTTAACTACCCAGATCAGTTTGATTGCCTCATAAAATTTTCTTGGACCTTTGATTGATGTTTTTCTTGTCTTCGTTTGCATGCATGAACAGTTTTACGATTTCAAGGCTTTTTCTTGTCATTTGTGTCTTGACTTTCATTTCTTGACTATTCTTGGCAAAACCATTCTCTCTGACTTCAGACTCTGAGTGTGTTTGATTAGTTAAGAACCAGTGATTGGTAGAAAGATGAGTTGCTTGGTCTTTTCTTATTTGCTTATTGTTTGAAAGGACATTTTTCTTAAGCAATTGAGAAGACTATTTTGGTTTGCTCTATATTTTTGCTTTCATTGAAAGAGTGGATTGGGTTATTTGCTTGTTCATTGGTTTTCTGATTTTCTGTACTCTCATTGGCATAGTGAGGGTCCTTTTTGAAAAGTGAACAAAGTTTTTTCTTTCAAAAAAACATTTTTTGTCTTTGAAAACATTGAAAATCACAATTGTTGAATTGTTGAAAAAGAAGCATTAGAGTATTGTTCTTTTATGCGTGATTTGTTGCATTCGCATTTGAAAGGAAATTTTGCATTGTAGTTCAAGGTTGAATCTAGAAAAATTTCTCTTTCCCTCCCATATATAGGATTCATTGAACGAAAAGTGATATATTTCATTCTCATCCTGCATTGTTGGGTCAGAGTCATACAACATAAGTTTCATTTATGTTACCTTTGAGTAAACAACAGCTCTTAATAACACTGCGTAATCATAAAATTCATCTAGTAACTCTTTTCTAGGGCTCTTTTACACCAACATTTAGCTAGGCTAGTGCTTTGGAGTAGGAAGAGAGATACACTCTCCAAAAGCATAAAACACACAATAGCATCTTTTGTTAGGGAGTGTTAAAATCCATTTGCAACATCTTGTCCTGGGAAGCCCTTCTCACACAAGGGTCAAGCACGAGGTTGCATTGGTATTGGTAGAGTTACTCACCTTGATTTGTTGGTATGAGTGTAGATATTGCACGTATTACGGGGATCACTCGGAGGTATACCCACAATGGTGAGTGGAAGCCTTTTGAGTTGATTTTGGGCTAGAAACCTTGCCCTTGTGTGTGGATCGGACTGTCGACTATTCCCCCAGGCTTTATTGTTGTTGGTGGTGACCTTAGTGGCCTATCTCTCTAGGTTCTTACCCGAGGTGACTGTGGAGGGGAAATTCTTCACGGTACCTGGAATTGACGTTGACCAAACTCACTCGGGCTCCTTGGAGGGTATACCCACGATTATGTGTGGGAGCTTGCACCAAGGTGTAAGTCCGTTAAGCAGGTCGTCAGCGTAAATTTTCCACCCTAGCCCCGCCCCTTCTCGTCTCGTTGTTTCGACGTTGGATTTCATCACCAACTAGTGGCTTCAAAATTAGAAGATCTTGTTTGCTTGGTGATTGCTTCCTAGATTTTGTTTACTAGCGCGTGTTGTTTGTTTCTCAAAGTTGACCATAGGATTTTCTTCATGAAGTGTGTTGCTTGTTTACAATAGCTCCCCCACGTTGTTCACGTAGAATGCAGGGTTTATCTCCAGAGCATATGGACGGTTCTCAACCCTTGCCTACAGGTACACCTGAGGGCTCTCCTCGGAAAATTAAAGCCACAGTCATCACCACACCACAAGTGGAATGAACTGACTCTCTAGAACCTTTCCGAATTACTAATACTCGAGAGGACTTTCGACTTCACCCTGGTTCTGAACGACCATTTATGCAATTGAATTCTTCCGAAGAATTAGTTGTTACATCTTCTAGATCATCCGTTGGGCCTTTTCCTGGCATAAAAGGCCAAGATCCTTTTTGGTCTATAGGTGTTTTTTGTAGGGACCTTTTTGGTCCTGGTTCGCCTGTGGTCTCCAAAATCAACCCTCCGGTATTTTCTGAGACAGAGACTGTATTGTTGACTACCACTTATCACTTTACTGTCCCTACCGAAATGGCCCATCTCACGAATACTACGAGTGTCCCAACTAGGTTCACTGCAGCTGGTCTTTCTCCTATAAACACGCAGCGAACACCCAATTTCACCCCGACACTACCACTCGAATACCATGCATTGAATGCTTCTATTCCAACACCTCCGCAAACCCCATCTGGTTCTCCAGGTGGTCCTTCTTTTCCTGGGCACCCTATTCCCGATTTTATTCCAACACTCCCTCAATTTCCTTCTGGAAGACCTTTCTTATCTTCCACTAGAAATCCTAATCCTAGTGGCACTATCCCGTCCATTACACCAAACTTGCAGATTCTCGTTGGTGGACAAGGTGGTACGATTCAACTTCCTCTTACCGGACATATTCCAATTACTACACAACCTTCGATTGGGACACGATTTCTGTTTGGAACACCACCTACGATAGGGGGACCAACCCCACCTTTTGGACAAAATATACCTCCCTCTTTGGCCCAGTATTGGAATTAGATGATACAAAATCCTCCTCAAATGACTGGGGGGCAGCAGTTGCCTGTCCCTACTATAGGTCAACCATATCTAGGTATACCCAATCCTATTTGGGGTCTGAATGCTCAAACTCATGTCCCTGCTCAAGGTTGCAATCCCTGGAGCTATCCTCTCCAACCACCACCGAATCTACCTGGGTCTTCCCATTATGCGCAGACCGCTTACGGTCCTACTAGTTTGCCGACAGGGCTTCCACCCCAAAGCCACCAGTACCCGCAGGTGAATCGACAGTTACCTTTTCTTTCTACTTTGGATTTGTCGTATTTGTCAAGGATTTTAAATGATCATATTCGTCACTCTCCCCAATGGCCTGTTATTCTAGCCAAGCTTCCATCGGACATTCCTAAATTCAACGACAAAGTGGGAGAGGACCCAAACAATCACGTTATGAATTTTCACCTATGGTGTTCATCCAACTCATTTATGGATGACTCTATTCGTTTACGTATTTTTCAATGAACCCTTACCAGTTCTGCTGTGAAGTGGTATATTGAATTTCCACGAGGTTTCTTCTCTGATTTCAACACCCTAGCTATGGATTTCCTTACGCATTATCAGTTACCGATCTGTTATGATACCGGGACTGAGATTTTGACTTCCTTCAAACAAAGCAAAGGCACTCATATATCTGATCACATCCATGAGTGGTAAAGGAGGTGATGTCTCATTAAACTTGAGCTCCCTGATCAGTTGTTGGCTGAATGGTTTACAAAATCATTTGTGAATGAAATTGGTAAGGATATTTCCATGGGTGGCGTAGTCACGGAAGAGTAGGCTATAAGTCATGCTCAATATCTTGACCTAATTTATTCACAAACGGGAACCCTTTACGATTTACTACCTGACTTACCTCGTCCTAATACTTCCAGTACTTCAACTACTTCCGATGCCTCGCATGTAGCTGATGGTGTGATTGGTACTGCCCAAACCCAATCACATTTTGTTTCAAGCGCAACCCCTAAATATACTTCTTCTAATGTTCAGAATGCTCTGTATCCTTCCACTCCCACCGGCAAGAATTCTGAGATAAATGTCGTCAAATCTACCCCAGCCGGTAAAAATAAATCTAAAAAGGGGAGAGGCAAGAATAAGGAGGGAAAAAATAATCCTCAAGTAGAGAAAAATAAAACCACTCATGTTGACGAACAAGATAAGTGCAAACCCCGATACCCTTGCCTTATCTGTGGTGATGATCACTACACGAAGGATTTTCCACGATGTGTCGAGGTCACTAATTTCCTTCAAGGAGCTCCAAAACCACCTACACTGGTAGTCTTGTCCCAACCCTTCCTGTCTCAACAACAGTCTCAGTTGGTCATTCATGACCAACCCTCCTCTTCTACGACATCATATGTTTTGATGTGTACTAGTGATTCTAAGAAGAACAACGTTGCACTCACTACTTGAGCCAAATATTATTCTCCATCTAAGGAGAAGGTTGATGATTTACCTCCTTCGTTGGTCCAACCCTCTCCCACGACTCCACCTACTAACAGTTCTCTTCATCTCGAACGACCGAGCCTCGACACAGTTCTGCGACCCCCCCCCAAAGGGAGTCATTCGAAAATCCACTTTCAATCCTCACGCTCGTGCTACCCAGAACTACAACATTGTTGAAGATCTGGCCCAGGCACCTTCTGCGATGTCAGCCCTTGAAGTCCTTCATTCTTGTCCCGCACAACGGAAGGCCTTGTTGAAAGCTATTGGTGGAATTGATCCAACGGATACGAATTTGATATTCTTTGACTTGGAAGATCACATTCCAAGGTTACTCCCCCAACTTCTATTCCAGATACAAGTTGTTGTTTCTAACAAGAACATTTGTCGAACCGTTATCGAGGAGGGTGCCTCAACATGTGTTATGTCTCTTTCTTTTTGGAAATCCATTGTCTCTCCTCCTTTGAATGAATCCTAGAACACTCTTAAATCCTTCAATGGATCCGGTTTTAAACCCTACGATGTTCTTCCTTCGTTGCCTATCTCATTAGAAGGTAAAACGGTCCAAGTCGAAGTGGAAGTCTTTGACGCTCCCCTTGATTATAATCTTCTGCTTGGCCATAGCTGGATCGATTCCATGTGTGTCGTTGTGTCAACACTTTTCCTTGTAGTACGTTTCCCTCATCACGGAAAGGTTGTTACCGTTGACCAACTTGCCTTCTTCAATTCTGATACCCGTATTGGCAACGTGTCATTTATTGCTAAAACCCCACCGGGTTATGATAACTTTGGTGTAGGCCTTTTAAAGGACTCCTCATTAATGGGTACTTTTCCCATTCCACCGCCCGATGTTCCACGCTCGTCAGTTGCTTCTATCAACATGATCTCCACCGTGCCTCACGAACTTCCTGCATCACAAGACCCGTGGATTGTCCCTGAACCTGGAGATCATCTTCGTTTCGGCAACGCAATGTCGTTAAGTCCGGTTGAATCTTCCTATCAGGCCATTCAATTGGCAACACATTCTACCCTCTCTCTTGATGAGTTTTCTCCCGATCCTTTTCGTTTTATTTTTCCCACTGACGAGATGATCATGTCTGTCATGGAGGACACCCCTTGGGATGATGGGCATCATCATTCCATACTTTTTCTGGAGCAACATACTCTTGAGAACTACCAACGGGTTTCGACTCCATCAACCGTTGTTGTCATCTCGACAGTTCCCGCGACTACACACGATGTGTTTGTTGAAGGGAACTTTAGCAATATCTCACCCACGATTCCCATTGACATATCCATTAAACCTGGGATTGTTGAAAATGTCCATATTGGAGCTTCGTGTTCCCCTGACGAAATAGTCACCTATACGTCTCTATTCAAAGAATTTCGTGACATCTTCGCCTAGAGCTATGAAGAGATGCCAGGTATCGACCCTGCAATTGTTGTACATGAGATAAAGACATACCCCAGAGCTAAACCTGTCCGGCAATGCCTTCGTCCAGTTCACCCATGTAAAGCGACTGCTATAAATCTCGAAGTCGAGAAACCTCTAAAAGTCGGCTTTATTTATCTGGTGGCTCTTACAAACTGGGTTTCCAATCCTAGCTCGATTGACAAAAAAGGAGGCAACATTCGTGTATGCATTGATTATAGGGATATCAACAAAGCTTGTCCCAAAGACAACTATCCTACCCCTTTCATCGATTAGATTGTCGATGACTGTGCCGGCAGTGAAATCTTCTCTCTCATGGATGGTTTCTCCGGCTATAATCAAATTAACATTGCTCCCGAGGATCAACATAAGACTGCTTTTATTTGTCCTTGGCGTACTTTTGCCTATCGGAAACTTCCTTTCGGTCTTAAGAACGCTCTCATGAAATTTCAACATGCTATGTCTTATGCTTTTCATGATATCAGCACATCATTCAACCCTATTTGGATGATTTACCCACTCATTCTATGCACAGAGTCGATCACCCTACCCACCTCCGAGCCATTTTCGTTTGTTGTCAGTTCTATCGTATATGTTTAAATCCTCATAAATGCGTTTTTTGCGTAGAATCCGGCCATCTTCTAGGTTTTATCGTTTCGCGTTAAGGGATATGGGTGGATCATATTAAGGTTGAGGTGATTCTTAATCTCCCTCCTCCTTCTACACTGTGCCAGTTGCAAAGTTTGCAGGGGAAAGAAAACTTTCTTCGTCGTTTTATCCCTAATTACGCCGAGATCACTCGTGGATTTACGCGACTATTAAAGAAGGATTTAGATTTTGTCTGGGATACCATTGCTAACAACGCTTTTGAAGCTTTAAATTTGTCCCTAACGTGAGCTCCGCTTCTCTTTCCTCCCGATTACAGTCGCGATTATTTCCTTTATCTTGCTGCCTCAGAGTACACTATTTGCATGGTTCTCGTCCAAGAGGATGAGGCGCACGATGAACATGTTATTTACTACTTGAGTTGAAGTCTCACACCAACTGAAATCAAGTATCAACATATCGAAAAACTGGCCTTGGATGTCGTTCAAGCCATCCAACGCTTCTGGCATTATATCCTCTCATGCAAGACTACGACGATTTCTCATTGCAACCCTATGCAACATATTTTGACACATCAATTGCTCGGGGGAAAATACTCCAAATGGATTGTGATACTCCAGGAGTTTGACTTGGAATTCGATCGCGCCAAGTCTAAGAATACTTTAGTTTTTGCTGAGTTGATATGCAATTTTCCTCATTCTGCAACGGAAAATGTAGCAGTAGATTCATTACCCGATGAATCTCTTTTCGTTATTAGCACTGATAATCTTTGGTATGGGGATATCATTATATATCTCCAAACCCAGACTTTCTGGCCATCTTTTTCCAGTGTTGAACGACGTCGTATACGCTATCAAGCTCGTCAATACATTATCCTCAGGGATACTCTTTATCGTCTGGGGATTGACTCTGTTTTTCGACGTTGTCTAACGTTCAACGAAGGCGAGAAAGCTCTGAATGACTACCATTCTGGAGCATGTGGTGGTCATATGTCTGGGTATGCTATTGCCCAAAATATCTTACTTGCAGGGTATTTTTGGCTTTCTTTGTTTAATGACTGCATCACCGTCGTTCAGAAATACCATGCCTTCCAGACCTATAATCAAAAAATCCGGTCACATCCTGCTCCTCGTCATCCTGTGGTCTCAGTTGGTCCCTTTGTGAAATGGGGCATCGATTTCATGACATGTCACCCTCACTCGACCAGGGGGCATGGTTACATCATTGTAGCCATTGATTACTTTACAAAAAGGGTCGAGGCAATGCTGACATTCGACAATACTGGAAAGACCGTAGCATTGTTTCTTTTTAATCACGTCATAGCTCGGTTTGGTGTTCCCCAAGCTATCGTCACTGATCACGGTAGCCACTTTAGGAATTTTATGATGTCCAAACTTACTGAGAAGTTGGGTCTTCGTCATGATAACTCAACGCCCTATTATCCACAAGCCAACGGCCAGGTCGAAGCAATCAACAAAGTTCTCATAACTATGCTTCGACGAATGATAGGGATTCATAAAACAAGTTGGCACACAATTTTGTTTTCGGCATTGTGGGCATACCGGACATCTGTCAAGTCCGCTACTGGGTTTACGCCTTTTCGGTTAGTCTATGGTGTGGAATCCATTCTTCCTATCGAATGTGAGATACCCTCTCTGAAGCTAGATGTTGAATTCCTACCCAACACTTCTGCTGAAGAAGAACATCTATTGTATCTTATCCGATTAGACGAAACTTGAAGTGACGCCACTCTATTAATAGAAGCCCAGAAAAAGCGTGTCAAGGCCCAATATGACAAGCATGTCAAGCCTCATGTTTTCTCCGAAGGTGATCTTGTTCTTCTCTATGAACAGGATCGAGATGTGTTAGGAGATGGGAAATTTGAACCCATGTGCCGAGGTCCTTATATTGTTCGTCGAGTTTTGGAAAAAGGAGCATATGAGTTGGTAGATTATGATGGTATCCCTTTGAGTGAGCCCGGGAATGGGTTTTACTTGAAGAAGTACTATGCATAAATCATAGGTGCACAAGTACTTGTATTTTATTGTATCATACGTTTTGTGTGTTACTATAGTTTTCTTTTGTCGTTATCTGGTCTCTGCCCTTATGTGATGTTGTGTTTGATTTCCAGATGTTGGAGTTTTCGGTACCCTATATTGGCTTCGCTAATGGCGCTAGCCGTAGTACTCGGAACCTTGCTTCCACTGCGTGGGCAATTTATGCCCCTACAAACGAACTTGTCTCTTTACAAGGTGTGTGTCTTGGCCGTGCGACCAACAACATTGAAGAGTATAGCATCGTCATTGAATTATCGATTGATGCTATCTCGCTCAGAATTCTTCATTTGGTTGTGCGTCTCGATTCGCAGCTTATAGTACTACAATTAAGTAATGTTTATACTATCCGAAGTCCTACTTTGTTACGGGTGTATTTGCGAATTCGCCTCTTGGAGCGTTATTTTGATTACATTGAATATCAACATATTCCTAGATGTCTAAATACATTAACAGATGCATTGGCTAACTATGTATTAGAAAGAAATTTGAATCATTTATAAATCAATCACATCAATGTTCACACAACACATGATAAACCGGTAGAAGTCATCTGTATGTATAACGATCAAAAGAGTTTTTTACAAAAAGTTTTGTCTGAAGACCAAAATATCAAAAATTGAAGCTTATAGCTTCTACAAAGTGACGTCATGGATGAAGTTCACGGTAACATACAACTTCCCTAGAAACCCTACGGAGCAGTCGACTCATAGATGTTGATACCCCTACAGTATGACGTTGATCGCGTCGTGGAACCTCTTCCAGAGTCATGTCTGGAATGTCTGCAGTTAGGCCCTCTAGATTCTATTCCACTACTTGATAATCCTTAGCATACTATGGTGCTACCGCTACCTCTCCTCGCCGCTGGATGGGAGAAGTGTCGGGAGGTCTGTAAGGTCCAACATTTGTGTTATCAACAAACGATTTTGTATTAGTCTTTGGACGAACATATAAAAAAAAAACATTTGAATATGATAAAAATTCACAACACATTTAAAAAGAGAAAAATGTGTGTACTTCTTACCAAGGTCACCCCACTGAGTATCCTCTAGCTAAATCCGGATCTCCTCGGAAATCCAACCCGGCATAAGCGTAGTCATCAACCATCAACATCTGGGTTTGAAGCCAGTCAAAGAAAGTATCATCGTACTTGATAATTGGTCCTGCTACGTGTCGGGCCATGAGTCGGCACCATCTCAGCATCCTTGGATCCCTGGGACCCGGTATATTCCACTCAACCTGCAGTCTCAGTACGGGAACCCTCTCAAGGAATAAGGACACCAACAAATATCCATACCCGAATTTCTTTAGGTCACCGCATCTGCATTTAGTCAATTTCTTTTTTTTACTTCGAAGCACAGCATCTTCCCAGTTGAACACCCGAGGCTCAGTACACTCAATAGAATATTGGAAGTAAATCTGTAATGCCATGTGAGGATCAAAACTCCCAGCCATCCGAGCTATAGTGAAAAGGATAGTACAGAGGGTCAAGTCTCATACCCCCCAGATAGCTACTTTTCCTTTCTTTCTCTCAGCCTCAGGAACGCAGTGTAAATTGCAGTACTCACTCATCTTTAGCCCACCACCTCTACTACCAGTCAGGCTCACATAGTACCCCCGCCATGACAAACCAGTCAAAAAGTAAATTTCCTCAATGTCTAAGGATAGTGTGTGGGCCCCCACATGAAAAACCTGTTGATCAGGGTCCCACATACGCACCAGGTACTCTAACAACCTGATTTGGGCCCTCATGCCCGGGATACAGAAGTATTTCAAGAGCCCACAGTCTCTCAAAGCAGCTATGGTAGGAGGATAATTTTTAGCCATTGCATTGTCTTCTTCATGTTCCCTTTCGTGCCATTCAAGCACCATGTTGATGGCCAATTATCTGCATAAGAGACACAACAAGAGGATTAGCAACTATTTTCATGAATCCATTCTTTTTCATTGGCTAAATTTAAAAAAAAAAATTGAGCTTTGCGGTTCTCGCAGGTTTCCTATGTGCACAATGCAAGAACCTCGCAGGTGGCCTTAGGCTCACCTGTGAGAACGCCTCATTCTCACAGGCCCCATATAGCCCGCCTGCGAGAATGGTAGCACGCATGTAGGGCTTGGAAAATCAACTTAAAAATGCAAATTTAACCAATGAAATTACAAAATTAAACCATGAAAGTGTTAAGGACAAAGAGCCTACCTAACTGTCGCAGACGGCTCGCTGAATGGTCTCTCGTAGCTCCCACAATCTGACGCCGAACTTGGAAGGTAAAAGAGGGGTTTTTTGAGCTCAATAGTGGAAAAGTAAAAATGATATGGTAAAAGAGTTATTACTCCTTTTTATTTACTTTTTACTATGTCATTTAATTTTTTAAGATTATTTATCTATTAAACCCTAATCCCTAATGTCATTTTGAGTATAGCTTTTGCAGGTATGATGATTTTGATGGTCAAATACAAGGATATGGACATGTTTTTCTTTGTCGTCATGTGTTTTTGATTGTTTTTTAGGGTTTTTGTATAAAACCTCAAGCGTCGTTTTTTGTCCATTCTTGCACTCGTAAATACATGAGAACGTGATCGAGCATACTTTTATCAATTTTTCGGGCTTAACAAGGTTATACGAAAAAAGGAACCCCCTGGAGTCCTTTTTAAGCTCTTTTCAGACTCTCTAAACATGAAAAGATCGTCGAGTAACCTTGCTATTTTCACACTCGATAACGTATTTGAAGTAAGCGTCTGGTGAGCGATAATTTATCTCTTTTTCGGTCTCGTCCAGACTATTTTATGAAAAAGGAACTAAGAGAGTTATCTTTTAAGTGTTTTTCCAAACTCTATAATCATGAAAAACCTTCGAGTTTTCTATCTCTGGACTCGTTAAACAAACATTAACAGACCCATAATGGGACTGAACCACTCCTTCTTAGGGTTCGTTAAACATACTCTGAGGGACTCATCCGAAGGATGAGCTTACATCAACAAGCATATGTTATCCTCCTCAAGCTTGCGTAAAAATAAAGAGGTACTCGCCAGAAATGGTGGGGGGAAATTTGGGAAAGGGATATGTTTTCATCTTTGTATTAATTGGCAGTAAGTGTCACTCTTGAACATGACACCATCTATTCATCATTTGAAGCCGGTTTGGTAAATCCATTTTCCTCTCATTCGATTTGCTACAAGGTCATTTCCTGTGTCGTCTTTGAGTCAATGCTGCCAAATCATTGGTCGTGTCATTCATATGTTCAAGAGAAGTCCCTCTGAAACCTATATTGAGTCGGCCATCTGCAGTTATCCATTCTCTCTGTGTCGGCCTTCCCTGTGTCCAGTCCAATTCACATAATACTCTGTTTCACCTTCAAAATATGTTACTCATTTCGTGTCATTGATGGGGGATACATCAAAGCCCTCCTGTGACGAGTTTTGTTCCGTCGATTTCAGCTCATTATTCAGAATCAAGACTTAGAAATTATTTGGTACCTTGGAACTTGAATGCCTCAATGGAAGGTTTTCTCGCTTTCGACAGTGGCTTTACATCATTGACCCCTGATCGAAAGATTCCATCGGATGTTCAAATTCAACTCATTCATTCACACTCGATGGATTGTACTAGGGTACCTTGGGAGTCATTAACATCAATGGTGATTTCCCTCGCACTTGTTAACGGTTTCATTAATGACCGGTAATCAAGTGATTTCTACCATGTTCGACTTCAACACATGTAATCACATGGTTAGATTCTTACTTTGGATGACAAGATTGAAGACCCTGGATATCATCTTTTTGTCCAGGTTGCGATGGAGTATGTATAAACTATGACACATAGATCCACTGTGTATGTCTCGTGGCTATGTCGTCTCAATTTGAATTTTTCGCACAGATCCACAATGTATTCCTGGTGGCTATGCTATATTTTGACGGCGTGGATCAACAGTGTATGATTGGTGACCATGACCCAGGTCTACAATTGTCATCATTCTATGATCTGAGTATGGGAATGCCTACCTCATAATTGGTATATATGATATTTTGCAGATGCTTGGTTGTTCGCAGGTTTTCGATTAGATGTGCTCCTGGTTTCCGACACACATATGCATCTTACAAAGTATTTCGGCTATCACTGGTTCTAACCTCATACTTTGGGGGGAATTCTATTACCCATGATTTTGGTCATCATGATGATGTATTGATGATGGTGTACTCGAGCTTTTCATAAGAACTTTCTCCTGAGAAAAAATTATTTTCATCTCTTCCAAGAAAACTCATTTTTGAAGACTGTTCGCAGGCTGCTAGTATATTTGCCTGCGAGAATGCCTGATTCTCGCAGGCTTCCTTAAGCTAGGGTGCGAGAAGTTCACACTGTGTTGAACTTCTAGGGTGCGAACTCTTTCTAAAGCAAGAAAAACGATGAATTCTCGATGTTTCTAGAAGGGAATCTTCTAGAAGGATGATATGGCATTTGAATGGTTATCCTAGTACTGGATTCCTTGATATTTTGGGATCATTCTTATCCAAGTAAACAATTCATACTCTCCTATATATTGAGTGAATTCTCATGGAAAACGTTAAGCAAGATTCATTGGAGAATTGGTGAAAGAATTGTGTGAAGGACTCAGCATTGAACAACAGCTTGGAGACTCCATCAAGTTTATCCAAAGGGTTGATCTTCTTCATGCAAGTGAGCAAGTGTGTGTGTCGGAGCCAAGGGCCATCAAAATGAAGTTTGTGACATCAAGGCTTAGGTTTTAATCTTTACTTTCCATTAATATGATACAGTAATATGTCCCTTTCCCATAAAGCTAATTCCACTTTATTGTATAATTCCTTGATCATATACATAGCTTGACTGTTGAATAGATTGTGCTTTCTTCACTTTGGTTGGTTTGTGTTGTCTTAGTCTTGACTGCATGAGAGCATTGGAGCGAAGCAGGAGCAACAAAGACCAAAGGAAGCGATTATAAGGTATGTTATTTGATCTTGCCTCCTATTTAATTCAATGGTCAAAATCTAGGGAAAGAGTCATGTTTTGCCTTGCTTTGTTCTAGATCCAGGTGGATCTAGGGAGATCGGTTAGTGTCCGCACCTACGGATTTATCCAATAACACCTGGGAGGTTCGCACCCCACCTGAGAGAAGCCTGAGGGAATTTCACACCGTACCAATGTCTAGCTTGAGAACTCTTGGAGGAAGTTCACACTGTAATGCACAGTGGGGTGAGGGAGGTTCGCACCTCTCCTTTAAGCAGCCTGTGAGAATCTTGATGAAGTTCACACCTCTCCTTTGAGTAGCCTACGAGAATTTCTGCTCCTAGAAATGTGCGTAGTTTCTAGTACTAAGGTTTGCACCCTACTAGAGACAGGACCTACGAAAATACTATTATTTTCGTACCTCACTTTCATGGCTCTGTGGCTCTGATACCATGTAGAAATTTCAATGCCATTAATGTATTTCCTGCGATTATCCTGATCTAACAATTATATGCCATTGTTAAATACATAATCGCTTCTACTAATATTCCTGTGGAAGTTAAACCACGATCACAAAGTGAAATATCAAGAACACATAACACATAAGTTTTTTCGGGAAAGCATAAAGCTAAAAACCCCACTATTTTCTAGTACTAAGTTTTGCACCCTGCTAGAGACGGGACCTATGAAAATACTATTATTTTTGCACCTCACTTTCATGGCTCTGTGGCTTTGATACCATGTAGAAATTTCAATGCAATTAATGTATTTCCTGCGATTATCCTAATCTAACAATTATATGCCATTGTTAAATACATAATCGCTTCTACTAATATTCTTGTGGAAATTAAACCACGATCACAAAGTGAAATATCAAGAACACATAACACATAAGTTTTTTCGGGAAAGCGTAAAGCTAAAAACCCCACTATCATATATTATGTATATCATGGATCATGAAACAATCACATACAAAACTCTAATACAAGAGCTCTCAGTACAATACAATCCTCTCACACTGTCATACAAAAATTGACAAATACATGTGCCAATTCTCTGTGTCCAGACAACCTGCCTCCTCTATGAAATCCCTGCAAATTAGAATTCTCACAATATGAATTCAATTTCCTATTTTTTCACATGCTCATAAGCATATCCACTGCATGTGTGATTGCATGAGTGCACTTCACTCAAATCACAACTGATAGCCAAACTATCCCTTTCACCTGTTATCTCAACTAGGTCTCCACTGGATCTGACATGCATGTAGTTAACCGTGGCGAATCTTCAGTTGCATGTGAGTTCACTGATTTGAATTAATTAATAATTAGTTCACTGAACTCTCACTAGTCCAAGTTTAGTTACAACTAGTACAATTGAGATTAACTCACTTAACTACACTTATAACTCTGTTACAACTCCAAATCACTCAGTTTATAAATGAGATAATAGATTAATGTTTATTGTCCAATTTATTTAAGGGAAAAGTAAATTAGACACATGTTTCTTGTTGAATTTTCAACAATCAGGACTTGGTGGTAGCCAGACTTCAGATCAATCTTATTGAAGTATTTGGCCCTCGTGATTTGATCAAGGAGGTCGTCGATTCGAGGAATCGGGTACCGATTTCTGACTTTAATTTTATTCAGAGCCCGGTAATCAATACAGAGTCGCCATGTTCAATCTTTCTTCTGTACCAGCATGATTGGGTTCCCGAAAGGTGATGAGTTTGGATGGATGTCCCCCTTGTGGAACAGTTCTTGGATCTGTCTCTTGATCTCCTCATTCTCTAATAAAGAGTGGCGATAGACTGGCCCATTGGACAGTGGTGCGTCGGGGTTCAGATCGATGGGGTGCTTGACCTGACAGTGCAGAGGTACCCTTGTATGTGAGGAGAAGATATCTGAGTATTCTTCCATGACCTTATCTAATTCTTCTGCTGTGTGGAGAGGTCGGCTTTAGAGACCCTGGATGTGGTTGTGATCTTTCTCTTATTCTGAGAGTGAATCACGAAGAAGACAAACTTCCCCTTCTGAGAGATGACCTTCATGCATTGCTTAGCAGAGATCAAGGAAATAGCACTAGGTGGGACTACCTCGGGTATCCTGTATAATTTCTTGTTCAAACTAATAATAACACTATGAGGCCTAGACTCATATACAACATGATGTTTCCATAAATAAGGTTGGCCCAAAAGAACATCACAAACTTCTAGAAGAGAAACATCACACAATACCTTGTCTTGGAAGGGCTTGATGTCGTACGAAAGTCGACATTGTTTGTTGATGCATAGATCACTTCTTTGGTGGAGCCATCCAATGGTGTAGGGTTGTGGGTGTGGCATTGTTGGCAGGGCCAACTGCTTGATGACCTCTACTGAGATGAGGTTATTATGGCTACCACTATCAACGATGAAGTGCAACGGGGTGCCATTTACCCACATCTATGAATGGAAGAGGCAATTTCCTTCTTCTAGCTTGTCTGGTTCACCAAGCTGGAGCTTGGTGGTAGCAACAGTGGCACTGGGTTCTGCATCAATGATTTGTCTTCCCCTTTCTAGTTATGGCTCAAAGTCAGAATCCGCATCTGATTCAAAGGCTTTCACTTCAACCACCAGTGACTACTTTGAGCAGCAGTGAGCAGTGTTATGCCAAGGGCTCTTATGGAAGTCGCACCACTTCCCGGTATCTTTCTTTGTCTTTTCAGTGTCCTTCTTTGCTTGCGGATTGGACTGGTTGTCCTGATGTTGTCCATATTTTCTCTGTCCTTTAATCTGTCGGTTAGGACTACCCTTTCCTGGCTTTTGTTGTGAGGGGTTCCCAAGCCCGAATTTTTTCTTCTTTTGTTTGAGCTTCTTCTTGATTTTGATGGTGTATCGATAGGCCAAGCCCAAGGATGAGATGTCCAGAAATTCCATTTTCATCTGGATGTATCTATGCAGAGCACCGTGATACTTGAGCAACATATGTTTCTTTGAATCTTTGATACCCATCTTGGTGCACAAGGTATGTAATATATTTGTGAAATCTGGCACTACTTGGTCTCTTTCTTACCGCAATGTGGTCCATATGGTATACAGGTCGCCATAACATATGACAGGGTAGTATTGTTCCTTAATAGCATCCCTAAAGGATTACCAGGTGGCCATGACTGAAAATAGTGAGATTTCCTCTATTTCGTTTTGCTCACAGAAAGTTTCCCAGCAATATTTTACATGGGGAACGGCTTTGAGGAGTGCAAAAGTAATCTTTTCTCTATTCGAAAAGTTATGGATAGAAAAATACCCTTCTAGTAGATTCAACCACTTGTCTATAGCATCTATGTCTATCTAACCTTCAAATATAGGAATATCGAAGTTTATTTGTACCTCGAAGGGGGTGTCACCTCCGTTCGAAAAGATGTGTCGTCTGTTGGTAGTCGCCGAAGGATTTGCGTGAAACTATCCATCATCTTGTTCCTCTGTTGCATGAGGGATTCCTAAATCAATAGTTTGAAAAGATCTCTTGTCCCATCATATTTATTGTCTCCTTCCATGAGAGGTCACTTGGGCGTGCGAGAGTTTATGTCCTCAAGAGAAACAAGCTCGAGACCCAACTCTTTGTACTCCGACCTCATTGGGGACATGTATTAAGATGACAAGGAGCAGACCGCTCTGATACCACTGATCTAGATTTTCTGAGTAGAATGAAATGAATACATATTATTAACAGGTTCTTAACACAAAATAACAGAGATACAGGAAAACTGGTTTTCTATTCAATAACGAAATAAGCTAAAACTATAAAATGCAGCGGAAACAAGCATGTTGGAATGGTGGTGGCTTATCTCTGAGAAGAGATGTGACGGTTGCGCTCATTCACAAGAAGAAGATTACAATGAGGCTCTGAAGGCCTTTTTACAATAAACAATAATTTAAAAAACACTAGACATCCAAAAACCTAACCCTAGGAGATGAAGCGCCCAAAAGTCATATGGGCCCTTATTTGGGTAAGTTAGTACATCAACTTCCTGGGGTCGTAACTTTTGCATACGATCTCCGTTTTAGGTGTGTGATAGCCTGTTGGAAAGGTATCATTGAGGATACTCATTTTATGGGATCAATAATTCCTTTGGCTATCAATGAGAATCTCGATCCACAAAAACCTTCATTTAGGCCCTCAAAATGGCCCCAGAAGTTAAAACTACTAAAAATAGTAAATTGCCAAAATTGTCAGAAAACTGATTTGAGTCAATTGGAAAAGGTGGTTGGCCACCGATATCCATCTGGATCACATGCCATCCCTTTTATGACTACCAATAAGTGGCTTGGCCCTGAGGTGATATATTTTTGTCCTATGGAGTCATTAAGTAGTCAAAGCTTCAGAGCCAAGTCAGTTTTCATTGCACAAACTTCGTAAGTGTAACATCCCGCTCTGGCGCACTGAGAACACTTATTATTTGAGGACACTTGCTCGCAAGTGATCTGGACCCTTTTTGATGTTATACCTTTTATATATGATTATAATGTGATTGACAGATGACATGATGTGTTATTATTTGATGTAGACAGGTGCTATTGACTCAGTTTTATTGAGTGTGCAGGGTTTTTGACCTTGAGGATGCAGAGGCATTGGTAGAACCCCCTTGAACTCCGGACTGAGTCAAGGAGTGTTCTTTTGGGTTGATATGTTTATTATGATGTTTCATTTGATTGATGATTTGATGTTGACATTTCTGACATGATTATTGGTGATGCAGGCTGACGATAGCTTGCCGACTT
>ML783245.1:249048-287624 GCA_009831015.1 Picea engelmannii | reverse complement strand
TGTTATTTAATTAAAATATTATGCGGGAAGAATTGCAATGATAAGTCATTGTTTAATTGCATTTGGATATTAGTTGAAAGGTTAATGTTGGTTGAAGTGTGATGTTAAGCAGTTGGGTAATTGCCATGTAATATTATTAATTGGCGTGTTAAAGCGGGTTGATTTGCAATGTTAATGAGGATACTTAAGTGGCAATGTTACTCTTGTTAAATGCATGTTCATGATGATGTTTAATTTGCACTGCTAATATTTGGAATGTTACTACAATATGGTAATAATGTTTAGAGCGCAATGTTTTATTGGCCTAATTTGAATATTAGGATGAGGTTGAATTGTGATGTCAATGTTGTTTAAATGGAATACTAATGACAATGTTTAAATTACACTGCTTTTATTTTGTAAGGTTATTACAAATACGGTAATATTTGGGAGGAAGGGCAAGTTATTAAGGAGGTTGAAGATGTTCCAGGGTTTACCCTTAGGTTATGATATTATTGCGCATTGGTGGCAATTAATGGAAAGATGCAATGCGCTTGTGCTTCTTGCTTGTCCCTGAAATAGTGCCTACTGACCTTATAACGAAATGTTGGGGGTTGAAATTATTGGTAGTACCTCAGAATAAAGTCCCCGCAGGTTGATAATAATTAATGGAGCTTTCGATTCTGATTGATGTCTTCGGGTCCCAAGAATAAATGGTCGATTGGAGTCCTCCTGACTTGCGTCTCCCGTAGAGGTTGTGTTGTCCCTGATCTTGTAGTACTTGGTGGTTTTGTATTGCGTAGGCTGTCCGTGTCGGGCGGGATGTAGACTCCTCTTGTAGCTTAGTATTTTTGTCTGTGTGTAATCCGGTGGAAGGAATCCAGTGCCGTATCAAGAGTCTTGGGCTATTTAAAGGCACAGTTCCACTCTTGCGACACATTCTGAGCCGTATCAGTAGTCTCGGGCTGTTTAAAGGCACAGTTCCACTACTGCGACTCTACTGTCGGATTCTTTCATTCTGTGACAGTACTGTGCGTAAACCCTGGTGTCTGTCTCTGCCTACAGCCGTTAGTTGCCCGCCTCCTGTTCGGGGGCATTTGCTTCTTATTGTCACTATGATATGTCGGGTCGTCTTGATTTTGTTCGTCTTACTTGCGTCCTGTTGGTTCGAGTGTTGACGTAGAGTCGGGGGGGTTGTTCTTCTACACACACACACACACTTTAACAAAAAAAAAAAAAAAACCACCGGTTGACCGAGTAGATGTCCTTAGCTAGGAGGGTTGTTACAGTAAGAGAGGAGTAGATGCCTATAAAATATGGAAAAAGGCTTCTGGCTACTAGAGCAAATGGAAAATGAGTTGTCTATGTGAAAGTAGAAGCTATAGATTTTAAGACTGGTCATCTTTGTTTTACCTTATCTTTAGAAACTTGTATTAAGTAGGTACAAAAACTCTTTCTTGCAATTCTGATTTTGTAAAGGAACATTAAATCATATCATGCAATGTCTCATCTTACTTGTATTATCTTGGTTAGGGACATTTGAGTATGATGAGTATGAGTATGCCATGTGTACCAGTAAGCTAGCAGCTATAAAATTAAAAATAGTCGTCTTTGCTTTAACTCGTGTTTAGAAACTTGTTTAAATGTAGGTAGAAAAACTCTTGCTTGCAATTTTGATTGTGTAAAGAAACATTAAATAATATTATGGAATGTCTCATCCAACTTGTATTCTTTGTAAACATGGAAATGATTTGACATTGCCAATTTCCTATGGTTAGGGCCACATGAGTATGGTGAGAATGAATATGCCATGTGCAATGGGGGTGCCAAGTTACATGCCTTAGAGTATGTTAGCTATGCTTGAGAGAACTTAGAGTATGAAACCCATTTCGTGCCATCCCACCACCATGCCTACATTGTAATCAATATTCAATCACAAAGACAACTTGAGGTTTTAAAAAGACTTATTCATGGTATTTTGAATGACAAACATTATAGATTCCCACATAACAATCTTTCAGTTGCCCATAGCTGCACCAGCATCAAAATCACGTGGTGGTGGTAAATCTCCATATCATAATAATTATGTCCACTACCAGATATCTAGAAAAAATAGAATATTATGTCACATCAACTGCAAATGTCTACTTTCCAAGTCCAATATGCAGTGAAATATCAATCATAACACATGCAACACATTATTCAACACACCAAGATACCAAAGACGTAGGTGTTAAACCACTCATGTCAACACCATATGAAGGAATAGAAGATTTAACATTCATTATGTCTACACAAATGGATGAAGGAAGTTGTGCCATTTTCAAATTTCCCTGAAGCTAGATGTCTATCTGTTAGCACACTCTTTTCATTAGTCAAAAAAGAGTTCTCAAGGACTACTACAACTTTAAAAAAGACAAAAACAAATACAATGCCCCTTCATACATAATAAGACCCCCGATGAGTAGACACAGAAGAAACAATATATAATTCTTATTAGGAGGGAAAAACAAAAATCTCCATTTTCTCCATTTCAAATGAGCATCAACAACAACTGTGCAGATTATTACTTAAAATTAATAAAAACATGCCTGAAGCATTCTATGGGAAGATGCTCAGTTCCTCTTTGCATGTTTCAAAGAGGAACTGAGCATAAAGCAAGCTTCAAGTCACATATCTTAGAATATGTGACTTGAATCTTTCTTTATGGATATCTCCTGTGCTTGTTTGTGATTTAACACTAATAATGAATCAAGATTTATACAGTTCCAATTTCAGCCAGTCATGGAATATAGATAAGTCAATAAAAATTGTATATTTTAATTTATTTATGTTCTAGTGTATGATTGTGTATCTTGTGGTCCTTTATGTTGGCAGATAGTTTATATTTCACACCTACATTTTGTTGCAACGTTGAAACCCTGTATTCAGATTTCGACAGGGTCTATATTCAGATTTTAATAGGGTTGGACAATAAACTAATTGACTACACCCATCCAATCAAAGCCAAGCAATCTTTGCAATATTCCTTCTATGTTACGATAGAAGTGAAGTACTGGAGAGGTTAGTCAAGCATGATACAACAAAGATTGATTTCCTAATCTGTAGTACCTAATTGTTTATCCCATTTATGTAGTGAGCTACAACCGATCTAGTAACCATATTGACTCAAGAATAAAATGTAATGAGATAGCTGCAAACCTAAAATTCATCAAGATGACAAACTGAAATGCATGCAATATAAACAATGTTTGTAGCTACATACTAACAAAATCTCTATTGCTAGAAAGTAAATAATATTCTTGAATCTTACCTGTATCCAGCATTACAAAGTATCCCAACCTGACATGGTGAGGAATGAAATATATATATTGCTAAAATAAAGTAAACACAATCACATCTTTAGTAGACTGCTTATGGATAACTTAAGAGGCAAAGACCTAAATTCTGAGACAAAACATAAGGGAAAAAAAAAAGAGGGAATTTGATTAATGAATAATCTAAGTAATGCCTCATTTTTGTGTTATGACAGACTCATTGTTCATTTTGGTTCTTAGCATATTGCCCCTGTTTTCAAAGATCCCTTGCCCATTCAAATTTCCAAGAAAGATAAAGGAAAAGGCAAGGAAACTTGTATTGGTTAACCCAAACAATGACACCTTGAATTTGTAGAGTCATTCATGTGTTCGAAAGGAAATTTTAACAATATATTCTAGTTTACACTAATTTCATAATATGTCAACCTCATATCCAAATTTTGAAAAGTATTTGACTCCATGAAATTCGTCCAACATTTCATCTATGAATAGAATGGATAATTTTTTCTTGATTGTTATATTCTTTAATCCTCAATAATATATAGACAACATGAAGAAACATCCTTTTTTGTACTAAAACCACCAGGGCTACATAAGTACTTCTGCTTTTTGTAATAATGCCACATCTCAGTAAATCCTGAATTAATCTTTCTATTTTTGTTTTATGGTGATAGGGGTCAAATCTAGCTTCACTTCAATCACATGTTCAATTCCTTGTTATGGTGGCATCTCCATGGGTAGGTCTTGGAATACCATTTTATGTTTGGGATTATTTCTTGAATCCTCGATGCCAAGAGTCAATTAGTTCCTAGTCTAGTATCTCCATTTATTTTTTTATTGATTAAATGATGACAGTAACAGGCAGATACAAAAAAAAAACTTTGAATTTATAACATATGACTTTACCAAGGGGGTAGAAAACATTAATCTGGGTATGAGCCCAGCAAATGATAATCAGTAAGGGGGCAGAAAAAATTAATCTGGGTATGAACCCGACAAATGACACTTAGTAGCAAGAAGAATCTAAAGAAATTTTTGACAACACAAAACAGTGTGCCACCAAAGTACCATTTTTTTGGAAAAACACATCATATATTACAATACAAAGTTAATGTGTTTTTTTTGCCACAGAAACCAGGGCGAAAACATAATTTAAGGGCACAGCAAGACAAGCCTTTAACAAGATGGATGCTTTCCTCTTGAGACAAGACATTGACACCCACCACGTATGCTTTTTTCTATCCTTTTTTCGAAGATTTGACACCTCTGTTGTATAAATTTTCTAGTTGGGGAAACAAACCCAGCAAATTGCATGCTAATTGTGTGCCATTTAGATGATCAAAAATTCACCTAGTGAAGAAACTCCCCAAACAGGTGAGTTTTGGGTGTGGATCCCAAAACCCGGTATGCATCCAGTGTAGGTGTAAGAGACCTATAGGTGAATCTAGTACCTCTACATCCAAGAAGATAATAGAGAATCAAGATGACCAGTGTTGCTAGAAGGCACTGAAAAGGGTAGAATTGTATGCAAGTTGTTACAGGACAATTTAAACAAACCTACACAACCTAGAATCTATTTACATTCACTTTAAAAATTGTCTAAATTTTAAATTGACTCCTTAAAGGATACTTTAACCTTTTGTCCAAGCTAGAAATTGTTGAATGATATGTTTGGAAAGATTTTAAAGTAAGTATGCATCCAACAAATTTGGAAGCCCCAACCCTATCACCCTTCCCCTTTAGGCCGATTGCATGAATGCAACCTAAAATCATACCTTGAATTGAGAAAGAGACAAAAAGTATTTCCATCGCTTTGACATCCATCTATGGGCACGACCAACAATCTAACATAAGGTTGTGAAGTTTAGCTTCTAACTCACTTTTGGTTAAGCATCTACCAGAATGTTGTTTTTAGATAAAAACAAAATAAGGATTTTAATATTTTATCATAATTGGGAAAAATACTTGAGAAAGATTGTAGTCTATGCTTGTGGCATAGTGATAAAGGAATCCATTCCCTTCCTCTTGATCTATATTGCTTCTATAAGTAGAGAAAAACAAAGTTCCTTCTAAAGATCAGTGAACCTAAAACCATTCCTCAGGAAAGACTCTGAAGAATTATTCATCAACCTCATATGTAGTGGGAGAATTCCCTAAACCAAGTTAGTGAAAATTCATGACACCCATCTCTAATGGTAACTGTCATATCCTCTCTTTAATTCTTGGGGATCCAAACTTGATATCATCTACTCCTTAAACCATCCTTGGACAGATTATGAAGAGATGCCAGATACTAAAGTTAATGTGGGAACCATGGTCCAAATGAAGGTGGCCTAACAACTCAATTGCATTGAATCCATGATTCAGAACCTGTACATATCTGGTCAAGTACTAACAACAAACAACAGAATTGGTGTAGGTGACAGTGAACTCGGCAACAAACCTCTAGAATCAAAATCAACAGCAGCCAAAGAAGCAACCACAAACATAGACGATGCAGAACCCTCTAGGACAGAACCAAAACCATCAAATAGTCTAGAAGAAGACAGAACATTGTTATCTTTTGGGGCTACTCGAAAAGTGTTTTCACCTAACTAGGAGAGCGCTAAGTCTCCTAGTCCCTTGGAGATGCTTGATGGACATATGGATGGCTTAGTTTAGGTGGGATGCTTGACCATGGATAGAGTGCTAGCATGACACACTTACCTAGGAGGTTGTTATCCTAATTCACATCCGCAAACACATCACTCTGATAAAATATGAACTCTCAATCACATCTGCTTCTATTAACTGTAAGAAATACATGCAGTGACTCAAAATTGGAATCAATCCACCACACACTCTGCCTTGCTTTTATAGAACAAGATGTCTAGTTTTTTTACAACAATAGAACCATCTCTGTGGACCACCTTCTAACCCTAGATTCTTAAAACAAAGTGCCCAACCAACATGAAGGGATTCCTAAAATAGAAAATCCTAAAGCTCTCTAGAGGAGAACACCAAAATTGCATGAGAGGAAACCTTAAATGGAGTGCCCAACATGGAGAAGACAGATTACATAAATGCATGTGTCCTCTAGCCTGGAAAAAGCACCCCATATAATCTTGGAAGAACTCTCTCAAGTGATTTTCCAAATTTAGAAAATTATGCTAAAAATAAAACAACTCTAATTCTTAATTGTTCTAAATTGAACTACAAACAACACTTTCTAAACAAAAAACACGTTCATTAACGCAAATAACAAGAACAGGAAATAGCTCAGCACCCTCTGCCACTGTCACATAACTGCCCTGCACCCTCTATGATTGCCACATGACTGCCCAGTGCATTCTACCACTGTCGCATAACTGTTGTATGCTTCCAAGAAGCTTCTTCGTCTGTTCCATCATACACTGTTGCACCGAGATCAATGTAGGTCTTCTTGAGTGCACCAAGTTGTGGGGAGATACCTTTTGAGCAACCAAGTAGAACTAACATTGTGGTCTTTAGACCTCAGTCATAGGGTTTTCCACATTTGAAGGTTGGAGTTCAAATTTCTTCAAATTTCAAAGTCTGCTTTAAATTCGCCAAGGATATTTTTTTAAAACCATAACTGGGGAATTTTATATTGATCAAAGCTCTAGCAGTGCCAGTAGCAAATTTACATCACAGTTCTGTTTCAATTTTTTTGAGCAAAAAATGGTGCCAACGACATAGTAACATACCTATTACATAGCATATCTATATCTTTAGACAATATTTCCCAGTATTTCTTGATGCTATATAGTCTGCAATATAAACCTAGAATTATAACAACCTTAAAAAAACATAATACTTAACAGAAAATAAGATGACTTGCTGCTTCTTCCAGGTCTATGTTCGATGGGACAGAATTCTTGGTGTTCATTCTCATGGAGACTTAAACATAAGTGAACTGAAGTGTTCATTCTCATGATGACATAAACATAAGTGAACTTATATTTAAGAACACAAAACACTGAAGATTATAATATAGGATAAAACATATCCTCTTCCCATAATAGGTTGATTAGATGAATAACCTACTGAATCAAAGTATTTATGCTTCAATAAGACCTGCAATATAGTTTGCAGCACTTCAACGATGGTCCCTTGTAATAAGTCTTCAATCACATGGTGACTCTGATTCAAAAACCTAATCAATAAATAAGAGATTATCCCCAGGACAGAGGACCTCTACAAATGCCAAGTCTATAATAGATATCAACCTGCACAGAGTGGCCCTCACTTTGTAATCATTTTAGTGTGTTTCTAGGGTTGGTCTCAACACTCATTTATTATATTCCTAACTAGTTAAGACCCAGCTTGTCATTATGTGAGCCCATAAATCCTCTTGGAAAGGACACCATACCTCTTGGGTTGAGTATAAATACAGACTGAAGACTTGTTTGTAACATCAACATGAGCTATTGCTCTCTTATACAAGTGACTTATTATTTTAGCCTATGGGAATCACCAAGTTTTTGTGAACCAGGGTTTATGATCATCTTCTTTACAATTGATTTGAAGATTATGGCTAAAGGCATTGCCCTAAGGATTGTGGATCTAGAGTTTTTGGATTTTTCTCTTTGTTTAGGGTTTCCTAAGAGGGATCACTTCAAGCATTTGATTCAGAGAATTTGTTGGCATGGAATTTTTTAGTTCACCCATTCTTGGAACTTGTCCACAAGGCTGGCTTCAAGATTGGAAAGTCCACAACAAAATTCCAATTGTGAATGCAAGTGCATGCTTGTGATATGACCCAATGCCTATGAGCATATACTCCTCAATTCAATTATATTAACCATTTGGCATTTGCATGTATGTAATATAATCCTCAAACCCCAATGACAGAATACATTAATTATGTGATAATGTGCACAACAAATGATTCTCTGGAACCAACAACCAAAATTGTTTGGGAGCCTTGTGCATATAGCACAGACCCCAATAACAATAGCAGTCTAGATCAGAAACACCAGAATGAAACTTCTTCATCTAGGTCTGCTAATGAAGGAAGTTGGTTAATGAATAATCTAAGTAATGCCTCATTTTTTTGTTATGAAAGGCTCGCTATTCATTTTGGTTCTTATCATATTGCCCCTATTTTCAAAGATCCCTTGCCCATTCAAATTGCCAAGAAAGATAAAGGAAAAGGCAAGGCTAAGCAGATTTATACAAAGGAAAGAGAAGAACAATTTGTTGAACCTATAGGACATCACAGTTGTCTAAGGATGTTCTCCCATAATGATATTGATTTCAATGAACATTCAATTGAGCTAGAAGAGGCAGACAGACTTGAAGCATTGTGAAGATCAACCTTTGAACTCTGGAGTTGTTATTGTTATCCATGAAGCTCACTATTTGGGGTAAATATGCATATATGGATAAAACAAAAATGTAGGGGCTTTCTTATCACCAAATAAGATTATTTGGATCCAATAATAATCACAGAACACTAACATAGAATACCATTTCAAGACTCAAGCATTATAATGGTTTTGATTGGAGTCATTGTAGGTCCATAGTGTTATTGATAGTAGAGCTTTGTTTAAAATTTAATTGTGAAATTTTTCTGCTCACTTTTTGACTTAAAAACCAAACCATTAGCACCCCCTTTCGATGATTTAGTACACGAGGTCAATTAAAATGCAGCCATCATAATCGTCTACATTGTCATGTATATGCAAGTTGTTATAAAGTTGTCTAGATTGTGCTCTCAATTGCTCATCAACTTCAAAATATTCACTCTACTCTACTATGAGATGAATCATGACCAGTACTATTACTTCTAAAATAAAATAAAGAAAACAAAAATATAAAATTGAATGCATCAAGCTGGCAAGTCGGAAAAAGGCATTAGTGCGAACCTAATTTCAATAAATCCAAAAGGAGTGAAATAACAAATCCACTGCAACAAGATATAATGTGGCAATTGTCTATGGTAAACAGTAGTTATAGTACACCATTTCGTCACATCGAAGTGAATTCCTGCCTAATGTTAAGTGGATTGTTGTGGTTGAAATCATAGCTTGTAAACACAACCTGATCAAGAAACAATAGCATTTATCCTCAAGAATCATCAATCCTAATTTGATGTGGGTGCATGCAAACCTAATTTGGATAATCCAATAAGGACCAAAATAACACCATTGACTGCAACAAGATATATATGGCAATTGTCTATAGTAAATGGTAGTTGGTACATGGTTTCATGATTCATCACAATTAAGTGAGTTTCAATCAAATTTTTGGTGGATTGTCGAGGCAGAAGCCATAGCATGTAACTAATCAAGAAAACAATAGTAGAGAAGCTCATATTGCTCAAAGAGAAGCCTCTAATTCCATTATTATCTTTACTTCTAGTATTTAGGTTATAATTAGAATTGGGATATTGTAATCTTGTTGAGAAATGGAAATGAAGATTTATCAACAAAAGTATTGGACCAGTTTCTCCAAACATTGTAAATGAAATAATGGTTGAGAATAAATCCTACTATCCAAGCTCAAATACCCCTAAATATGCATAAGATAAAAGAAGCACTAATATTTGCATTCCAACAACATGGATTTCACTCATATATGTCATGGAAGCTTGGCAATTACTAGCAACATAAGAATGCAATTTCATCTACTTGAATGAGCCCATTCTTGCTTAGAGGAATTCTTGTTAAAACGAGTATCTACCCTTTAATACTAGGACACTATCTATGTGAAGAGATAGCTCCCATCTTCATCAAATTCCAACTTCATTTCCTGTCACATACAAGAAAGAGACAATGTAATAGTTAAATATCAAATCATCAATCTTAAAATAACTTGCATCAAGAAAATGTGGCTCCAATTTTACAATGAAAAACACAAAATATAGATTATAGAATCTATTTTTACCTAAAATTCATCCTCAAATTGGCATATAGTAATCTTGTTATGATAAAGAATTTTCGACCTACTCCAAAAATAGAGGGAAAACGTATCACAAGAATCACATCATCTGTTTTATTCCATTCACTATTTCTTTCACCACCAATGGAACACATATACCGAAATAAGTGTTCCCTAGGCCCTCATATATATTGGATTAGATCAAATGCTGCGGTATATCAATTTCTCAGTTCTCATCTTGGTGATCATTTTCTTCATTTTGAACAAGACCCTCTCCAGATGGACTATCATTATGAGCCTCCAAAGAATTATGTTATGTATCAAGTTCATTAAAGAAAATTGTTATATTGTTTTCTCCCCTTCTATCACAATCCGATCGCCAAAGAGCTAGTGCTCTTTCATATGGAAAATTGGAAATGTCATACTTTGTTACATATAATCTTAAACATATATCCATATGTTTATCAAGCTGGTTCCTCATCTTTGACTTCAAAAATGATAGTGCACTAAACATTCTCTCATCCTCCACTAATCCCAAAATCATGGTTTGACACAAATCCGCTAATTTGAAATATTCGGATATGTTTTCCTGTAAGTATTGGCTAGCACCCAAGATAGTCCATAATCTTGTTATTGCACCATATTCTAGAGGATTCTCCAAAGCGCGAAATTGATTCCACATTGTTTCAGCGAAGCATGTGGCTTGTTGAAACAAATTTGATTGATCCAAAATACCTTGAACATGTTCTCCATGTATCTCAACCTTCTTGCAAAAGTGGTCACTAAAGTATTTAATTTTTCCACAAAGTCATGTTTTAAATTAGGTTGATATTTTAAATTGTTCCAATATTCAGGGTACACCACAGAGATGGCCTCCAACAATTCATCTCAAGGGAATTGTTCTCTTATCTCCGATGACAGTGACTTTGTAATTTCTATCAAGTTGTGTCTCACTGAAATGACAACATTGTCGAATAGGTCTCTTGACATAGGGCGCTCTTTGGTGGCTCGTCTTGTCTTATCAATATAATGAAAAGGAACCATATACCCATGCACTTCCATACATAGTATCCCTTTTTCATCAAACTTCAAATAATTTTCAGTATTTTCTATATCAATGATCGTAGTCTAATTTGTAAACTGTGGACCTGCGAAAGACTCTGGCATCGTATACAAATTATCCAATGAAAGGCATGAAAATTTTATTGCATTTGTGTATTCTGCAATATTCATTGTGCGACTTTGAGACATTTTCATGAGGACATTCATTTCATCTATCATAGGAAGAATTCCAACCAATGTTAATAATGTCTCTATGTCAGTTAGTCAAAAGAGAAGATCTTGAGCTTTATCTACACTAAAGCGTTGTTCATACATCACCCCTACCAAGGACTGGTAATCACTAAATAATCTTTGAGCTGGTCCATTCAATGAGATCCATCTTGTATTAACATCTTTTAATAGCTTGTTTTCATCTGTAACACCATTGGCAAATTTTTTAAACTCTGAAAATTGTTTGGGACTACGAGAAAAATATGCATAAGCCTCTCGTACAAGATCTTCAACTTTTGAAACCGATGGAAACTTTCTTACTATATTAAATGCAAGGTTTATCCTATGAGCCATATAATGAATACTCAACATATACGGTGAAGCTGATAGTTGTAGTCTAACACAAAGGCCATTCCTTTGTCCTTGCATTACCAATGCTCCATCCACTCCAACACATACCAACTTTTTGGCAATCATTAAAGGATCCATACCACCACTTTCCTTCAAACTATTAATAACAAGTTCATAAATATTTTCAGCTATAGAATTATCCTTCATTTTATGAACCCCAAGTAGATAGGAATGTCTAATATGGTCATTAACCATATAAATACTCATACAAATCCATGAAGTGTTATCAATAGTTGTAACCTCATCCAAAGACAATGACACAAACCTAGCACTTGCAATCTTATCTTTCATATCATCCTTTTCTACTTGAGCTAGATATTTTGCCCATTCCCAACCACTCGTTAAAGACCAATGAGAAGATGGAAAGTTTGGAATTTGAAGAAAAGATAGACATTTCATGTAATCTAGATAATCTATCATAGGACGCCCTTTGGATAAGATGTGAAATACAATGCTTAATTGAATTGTCTTGGATAACAAATTTATTTCCATCGTCTTTTCGAATAGAGATGCTATGCTTCCTCCACCTGCCTCGAGTTTTTGCTTGCTTATTAAATATTCATTATATTCATCATCATATTTGACATGTCGACATTCCTCAGAAGATTTCCATCTGACAATAGATTTCTCCTCGCCATCTACAATTTTCTTTTCATACACCTTTCCTACATGCTTCTCAAGTGTATCTAACTTCATCTGAAATGTTGTTGGCGTGCCAAGTTTCCAACTACATATATTGCATCTAACTTTTGGTTTCTCTTTCTCATTTTTTAGAGGTAATGGATCAATAAATGGAAATTTTGAGACCCAATCTGGTTGGAAGCCTCTCCCTATGTCCCATTGGACCTTTTGTCTTCTCCTTGAATTGGTTGTGTTCTTTTCCAATGAAATATTTTCGACATTTATACTGCCAATTTATGGTGAAAATGCATTTATCTCACTTTGATCACCAGAGGAACATATTTCCTTATCTATTATTTGGATATTAGATGCATTCTCGCAAGAGCTGACATCTCTTTCAATGATAGGTTGCTCAAAAGAGCTTGAAGCATGAAGAGAATGTGGATCCTTGGATTGAGGTCTTTGAAAGTATGATGATAAATCATTTTGTCTTGATATTTTCTTCCCACGATCGGTGTTTGACATCTTAATAAATATTCCACAATTGAAATTTCAAATTGATCTAGAAACCAAAAGTGAAACCTGCAAGAGAAATAATATAAAATTAGTAAAATTCCTACCAAGTATAGAATATTCAATTTGAACGAAGCTACTCTAATACTTTCTCCCAAATTTCTCCTCACATTGTGATATGCTTCAAGACCTAGAAACATTGCAGAGATTAATGGGTATAATGAAAAGAGGTGCAAATACATACATTAATATGTGTGATGGTAGTAAGCTCTAGAATCCAGATGGTATGTGAAAGCATGAAATAAAATTTTACAAGTGTAATGAAAACAAGAATGGTGGAAAACTAGAGGTTCCCTTCAAAGACTCGACCAATGACAATAAGAAAAAAGAGAAAACATTAGGATACCACCCCAATATTCAAAACCATTGAGAGATTGAGAATTCAATGTGTGGATAAGTGGTTTAGATGGTAAAGTTATCTTACATTAGGGTTTGGGGGGTTTTGGTCCTTGGACCACCCAATAACATTTTCAAAATTGGTCAGAAAAGGCATTAGCATGTTGGAGTTTCCCAGGAAGATTGTGTCCACTAATTACCATTTCAATGTGAAGAATAGAAAGAAGCACCATTCAATCCACCTATAAATTTGGTAGGTTAGGTGTATTCAAATGATAAGTTGAAGGAGATAATAAAGATGGCTTATCTATTAGATGAGAACTACATTCTTCACAATTTGGAAAAATATTTTGCTGCCAAGTGGATTTCCCAGATGATGTGTGAATGTCAACACTCTTCTTCAATTCAGACCGATTGTTTCTACAAGTGGATGGAAAACCAAAGAAAGAACAAGTACTCCATAGGTAATTGTAAAGTAACAATGAAACTCTGATTAACAGATCAAGTTGGTAACTTAGCTTCTCATAAAATAAGTCTGGATGTTTTTGTAAACAAATTAATTTTGCATAAAAGTAAAGTCTTTGTTCAAATTAAGAAGTGGTTATCAATGCATATCTTAACAAGCTCTTTATTATTTTGGGAAGTTTGAAATTTTTTCTTCTTTCTGTCTTAGCCTTCTACTCTCATCTCCACAAGATTTCATTTGTTTTACCCACATCTACGATGCTATACAACATTACCCTGGCTTCTAGAATATATTCTTTAGAGTTTTATAGGAGTAAGGAGTGATCTTATGGTATAGTTGTTCTACTTGCTTTGGCACTTTATGGATGGTTGATTGAAGTGCTCTATTGAATGGAGACGACTCTTCTACAATTTCATGCTCTCTTATGCTAATGATATTATTTGGATGACTTCTATGGGATGTTAAACCAGGTAATACTACATTTTGTATTTTCCATTGGAGATTTTATGTCAATGTGTGTTGTTCTACACTTGATTTCATGCATGCATAAATAAAAAAACCCATATTAGTTGGATATCATCTTTTCTTGTGAGTTCCCTTTAATTTTCTAAGTGTAAGGCAGCAAGGAAAAAGTTGGATTAGACCTACAATTTGTGGTCTTTCATCATTTGAAAGAGTTATCCCATTGATCCTTGTTTGACCCCATATGCACCATAGTTGCTAGGCACGAGTACCTCCTTGCAACCATTTAAAAAAATTGTATTTCAAACTTTCATCTATTTGTTAGTTTATAGATCTGGAAATTACTAAAAGAATATCATGTCATATCTGTCCCTTAAGTCTAGTGTTGTTTATTGCAAAATTTAAAGGAAGCTGGACTAAACTATGTTTTAGAAGTCTGCTAAATAAATTATTTTGAATAATTTTTGAGTAGCGAACTTGCACCCACTTAGTTTTGTATCTCAAGCTGGAAGTTATCTTTAAAGAATACTCATCATTTTCAGATTGTGACACATACAAAGAAAGTACACAGAAGTGCTATATAGTGAAGCCATATTAGAAGAAATGTTTTTTGGCTTTGCATTTCAATACAGATGATGGATGCAAACAGTGGAAGTGCATAACCATGCAAAATTAACTGACAATTTTTTCCATTAATAACCAGCTTGAGTTGTGACCATCCTGCTCTGTTAGTTTAAGCTTGTCCTAGAATAATTTGGTTTATTTAGTTATTTTGGATTCTACAATGCATAGGACATTGTACATAATTATAACTAATTGAAATAAAGAAAGCATAGGACACATTGCACACATAGTCCATATCAGTGCATTGGGATGAGTCACATTGTACATAATTATAACTAATTGGAATTGTAATATAATGAACTCATGTTATTATATATTTGAATGAGACTGGGAGTGATAGGGTTGGTTGGTTCATGTCAGGGTTAGCTATTGTAAGTTAGTATTTGTATGGAGGAAGAGGAAATAAGAGTTTGAAACCCTCAAAGGGTATTGTAGAATATATAAAGAGATTGTATAACTTATCTTATGGATGGTAATGGAAATGAATGTGATGTGGTTCCTCCTCTAATATTTTGATTGTCTCTTGTGTATGAATGCTTACATGCTTTATGGTTGATTTGTGTCATATTATGCTTTCTATAATCATGTACATTTGTCTGTGTATGTTTTTCAGTGTCTTAGGAGACCTTACCCTTCATAAGGGTATTGAAAATGACAACACTAATGGACTATTGTTGGCTCATGTGTTGAACCTACAGTCTATTAATAATAGTGCCAATAGAGTAATACATGCATGTGCCTAATGTGAATAGGAAGAAGATGGACAATAAAGTAGTCAAGTGCATATTTATTGGCTATTCATAAGGAGTTTATGGGCTACAAGCTATGGATTCCATTTGAGCATTGACATAGCTATAATTGGGATGTGATCTTCAAGAAGGATAAATCCCGTCAAGATCAACACCAACAATCTATTCTAGAAGAAAAGATGCAACATTTGGTGATTCCATATGAGCATAGTTTTTAATATGAAGCTAATGATCTTGACGAGCAAAGTAGATATCATAGGTGCTAGATGTAGATATTCCAAAGGCATGAGGTGAAGTCTATCTTCATCTTGGATTCCAACTAAATGAAAATACACATCAACACCAAATGAATATGTATAGCCTAGAAATGACCAACGAGAGACTAGGGGAAAAATTCAAGGAGCCTTCATGAGTCAAATCATCCTAGAAAGTATGGCTATGAGTCACACATGATTTTATCTATATTTTTTTTATCTTTTATGGGTGATGAGCCAAGAAATTCCAAAGAGGCTCTTAAAGAAGATTGCTTCTCTTTGGAAGTAATCCATGGAGGAAGAAATTAAGGTCTTAGAACATAACCAAACATGGCATTTGCAAGAGTTGCAAGGTAGTTGAATGCAAATGGTTTTTTAAGAAGATGTATAAGGAAATTGATTATGTCAAGTTATGCAATGCTTGTTTAGTAGCAGAGGGATACTCTTAATTTGAAGGTGTTGATTATGAAGAGGCTTTCTCCCAAGTAGCCAAAATGTCCTCTATGAGATTGTTGTTGGCAATTGTTACTACCTATTATTTGGAAGTGAATCAAATAGATGTGGTGCTGGCATTTCTTCGCAATGAACTCAAAGAAGAAATATTCATGAGATTGTTATTGGCCATCGTTACTACCTATGATTTGGAAGTGGATCAAATAGGATGTGGTGCTGGCATTTCTTCACAATGAACTCAAAGAAGAAATATTCATGAAACGACATAAAGATTAAAACTCGGGATAGTATTGCACATGCTCTAATTAAGACAAGGTCAATGAATGGCGGGAAAGTCACTTTAATAAGGACAAAACGTTGTTGAAAGTGATTTCGAAATGGAAACTTGTTAAAATATGTGACAATCATTTTTTTTAACAACCAAATCGTTGAAATATGTGAACGGGATTTCCTTGTTACAAAACAGAGCATTGTTCTAATTTTACCAATATCATTCATAATTCTTTTCTATGAGGAATTTAACACATTGGGATGAAGGACCAGGTAAATACATATCAAGACGTTTGGAAACCCTGGTAATTATTCACAGCCAAAGCCTCACGCGGCACCTTCTGAGTGGGTTGGGATAACCGTACCAAATTTTAATTTCTTCTGCTCTGAACAAGTTGCTCCACCACTAGCATCTCTTTCCCTTTTTTCTATTCCTTTGAGGGGAAATAAGCACGAAAATAGATTTTTTTTCCGTAACGTCGAGGGGAAATAAGCACGAAAATAGATATGAAAGGTAAATCGAGCCCCAGGGAATTAGAGATTTTAGAGATGGTATAAAGAATAACCTTTCACTCTACTCTGTAGTTCTCATGAATGAACCAGACAAGTAACAAAGCTCTGATTTTAACCCAATGCATATATGGGCACTGGGCAGATCCCATACAATCTATACCAGGTGGGAGGGCCAAAATGCTCTTAGAAATCCCCTTGTTCTTTGGAAATCGGGCAAAGGGAATATTGTAGCTACCCAGTGCCCATACCACAAAATCTGGGCGAATTAAACCATAAACCCCGATTTTACCAAATGGTGGGGCGAAGAAGCTATCAGAAATTCCCATACTTCTAGAAATTTGGCTAATGGAAGCTCGTCCCTCCTGATTTCAGGGGCAAAATATAATTTTTTTCCTTTATCTCTCCTAAAAACACAGGTAACCCTGTATACGATTTTTCTCCTAAAATAAATTACGGGCTAATGATATAAGTTTTAAAAAATCACTCTAATACAAAAAATTTGCCCGATAAAAAATTGGAGGCCCCTAAATTTCGCCCATGAGCAATTATGACCATATAGTACTGTTGGCAGCCAAATCAATATTTTTATGATCCTATAAGCTGCCTACACCTATGTCTTGCGAACATCAAGTTTTTCATCGCATTTTTCAAATAGACGACACTTTCATTTATTGCAACATTTGCAAATTTGTCTTCATTAAGTTTTCACGACTGTAAGCGTGAAAACTTTTCCTTTCGAAGTCACATCTCGATCACTATCTGAACTGTCATGATCTTTTTATCAATATTTCTACTGCACTTACCTTTTGTTTATCGTTATGTTGAAAGGAGTTTTGAACTATGCTCATTGGACATTTTTATATTCATTGCATAACTTTATTTTATTAAGTTTGTGAGGCATTGAGCATATGGATTTATACTTTTTATGACTTGCCTAATCATTGATTCTATGAATTGCATAGGGGTTATGATTTATTTATGTTTTTATATATATGATCTAATCCTTATGATAATAGTTTATTGACTTATTGGCTTGTCAACTATATGAATTCGTTTTGGCACTTTGATTAAATTTTTGATTATATACATTGGCGCATAATGATTTTGGTATGATCTATACGTCGAATGTTTTGAACACTATGGCATATTGTTGGCGCGTATTGATATGCACATTACATTTGATTGGTTGTACACATAAGTTGACGGTTGAACTATTATTTTGGAATGAACAGCTATGAAATGTGGCAGTTGTACTTGGATAATGAATGTTATGCATGGCAGTGAATAACTCCACCACCTTCGCATGCTTGCATTAATGCTTCCCCCTTTTGCTCGTTCATTGCTCTTGGTTCGGGTAGCTCTGTTACTGTGTGTGTTGGTGAATTCGAACCCTTTCCTTACCATGTGCTCTATTCATGGCACCAGTCGTCCGAGTTGAACCCAATGGGAGCCAAGCTCTGTTATTGTTTGATAATGTCCGCCAAGATTTGGCAGACAATGGGTGGCTTACCTTTGTGGAACGTTTCGAGGGTTTTAACCTTTGCGTGGCTCGACAATTTTCCATGACCTTCGATGGCTGTCGAGCCAAGGTCGACGATATACAATTGGAAATTGATGAACAGTTTATCAATCTTGCTACAGGTTTTCCCGCCACTGGACAACGATGGTCCAAGAATTGCAAAGTCGAGGGAGTCCCATGGACACTGCTCTTCCAGTCATGCAAAATCACCTTCTGTGATAGAGGTATGCCCGTAACTATGCTCAAACAACGTTGGAATGATTTATTGATGATAATCAAGCAGTTTGTGACCTGCGAAGGTCGCTACGAGATGGTGTTCTTCCACCACCTTCGTTTACTTATGGTTTTTATGGGATACTCTCTCAATATGCCCTATTATTTGCATCCAAGCCTGTTTAAAATGTCGAAGAAGTACAAAACAAACCAGGCTGACAGTAGCCTTTTTCATTATGGGCTTATCAAGCTCATCATTGTCTGTCATTTGAGTTTGCACGAGGATAGTTGGAGCAATTCCGTTGCTCGGAATGGTTTCGAGGATTCAAACCCTACACAGGTTGACAAACATGTGGTGAGCGAGGTCAAGGCTGTACCCCTGGTGCCCTATCATGTCCTACTGCCTAAACCCTCAGTCGACCCTCCTATCGACTTACCCCACACTGTGACTAAGAGCGTTGAGACTGTTAATCCTGTGAGCAAAACGCCCAAGGCAAACCTCACTGCAAACACCAAAGGGAAAAGGAATGCACGTTTGATTTCATGGATGGCAAGGAATAAGCCAAAACCCCCTGTTGAGCCTAACCCTATCGTGTTGAGTGAGGACTCTGATTCGGAAGTAGAGCATTTATTGGCTAGCGAATACCCTTATTTGCAAGGTTGGTGTGCCGAACCCTCGTATGACTTTGTATCGAACCTACCCCCTGCCTAAAGGATGACCCTAACTACCCAAGCATTAAATTGCCTTGTGAAACCCTCGGTCATTTGCCCAAACCCTCTCCTTCTCTTTCTAAACCTACAGTGTCACCCTGTGATCAATGCAATTCGTGGTTGGAGCGATATTATAATGATGTCCCAATACTCCAGTCAAAGATTCAGTCACTAGAGGACCAGATTGCAGCCCTGACCAGTCAAAAGGCCAAGCTACAAGCGACAAATAAGAAACAAAAGACGATCGGCTCCATCTTGTTTAAAAATGTGGAATCAGCCATGGCTGTTGTAAACTCCAAGCTGGCATAATTGAGCAGCCTCATCGCTAAACAAGTATGTTATGATATCATTTTTTTTTGTAAATAATCTAGGTTTATATAGCAATTTGATTTTAGTTTCAAACAGCTCTGTTCACATCATTGAATGGCTCTGTTACATTGCATGCATTCTATATATGGACTGGCTTTGAATAAAACAAATTTCGATTCAATATATGATATGGTTATTCCCAGTTTAGCAATCAATAGATTTTGATTAGATTTGAGTGATCTTTGCTTGAATTTGATTGATTGGCTTACCTTGTTAAAGTGACAAAATTAATAGTTTGTCTTCGAATGATTTGGTTTGTATCATGCTCAGATTGGATTTGGTTATGATCTATGTGCTATAGTTGATAAACGGTTTGATTGAGTTTGATTGTTACAATTTTGTTCGGATTCGATTTCATTATCATTGGTATGCTATAACTGGTAAATGTTTCGGAGGATACCTGTTACGATGTTGTTCTATATTTGATTGATTCCAAGTTAGTTGATCCTATTTCTTTCACGAAAAAAATATGCTCAAATGACATCCGCGCTCGAATTGGAAATGAATCTGAATCATAACAATTGGGTGAAAATTCTTAGCTAAATCGATTTTTTTTTGTTCTAAATTGGCAAATTCGTCTTATGAATCGATTTCAGATTATAATTGATGCTCTGTATTTTAAATTTTTGAAATGAATCGGTCAAACTATGTTACGATTCATTTGGTTAAAACGATTGTGATCAAAATTAATCGATCATGTCTGTTGACTGTGCAAGAATCAATACTCGAAATCTATGACAAATCCTGTTTGATGGATCCTATCATGTTTTTGGTTATGTGTCGGTTATGGTTTGAATTTGTTCATAGTTATCGTGGTCATCCTGTTCGATGCAAGTATAACGAAGCGTTTGATATTTCTTATGTTTTCGATTGAATATCAAAACGATCTCATTCGATTTATTGAGACACGATTATGATGTTGTTACATAATATTTCATTTACCAGACTTGTAACAATAATCGAAACAAAGCAGTTCTTTCTTTGCATTTGATTAAATGATTTGAATCTTGTTGCTATATCGTTACAGCTATAATAAGTGGAAAATGGTTGTGTTGGATTAGATCTTATCACATACGATATGTTTCATTATCGGTTTCAATTGGATGTAAAACAGTCTTGTTACTGTTCGATTATGAAAGACCCGATTTTGTGGTAACAGAAGAACAGAGTATTCCTATCTCTGTGTTCGGTTGAATCAATTTTGATCCTGTTTAATGTTAAATGATAAAATCATTTTGATTCGCTCTCAAGTAATTATTGGATGTCAATTGAATTAAACCTCATTCAAAGATTTGATTTGATTTTAATTCTGATTCTGTATATTATTTTAGACTAGCTACAGAATCAGATGATTCTGTAGCTAAGTTAGTAGAATTAGATTTTTATTGTTTTGTTAATAAAATATCTCTCTAACTCGTTATTTTTGGTCTATTACAGGTGAATTCGAAATTGCATTGGATTTGATGAGTAGTTAGAATATATTTGAAATATTTTACTTGCATTTTTAATTTCCTAGTTTAGTTGAACATTGGGAGATCTTCCCAGATTTTTGTAAAACAGTTTTAACTTCCACAGGGAGGTTTTACCCTATGGAGAAACTTATAAATACTCATTATTTTTTGTAATAAGATCATCCTCATTCATGGGAGAACAAGGATATGGAATTTTAATACAGACTGAGACAGAATTTGATATTCTGCTACAGCTTTAGCTTTTCATAATATCAATATTTTGTTTTATGTTTATGTGTATCAATTTGCATTTGGTTAATGACTACTTTAGCTATCTTAATATTTTGCAAATGATATAATTTAATCGATATAATCCATATCTAATTTCTTCCAAGTATATAAAAAACATAGCAATTGCTCAATTCAGTTTGTGAATGACAGATTTCTCTTCTTCATAAGTTGAATTATTAAGTATAAGTTTTTGCATAACAGGTTTCCCTTATTGCAGAGATTTATAAATCATATAATTGTTATGATTTTTTATGTCTTGTTTATCCTGTAAACAACTCAAAGAGCATTGCAGCTTATCGTTTATGAGAAGCTTTTGGATTATACGGTGCGAGTTTCCTTCCTCCAACCAACTTCGCAGTCATCATACACAGGACAGATTTGGAGCGTTTCCAGGTCAGTTTGTCATTTGTTTGTTTAGTATATGTGTTAGTATATTAGATTGTCTAATTTCAGTTAGTATATTAGATCGTTTAATTTCAGTAAATCTTATTTCTTGTTCATAAAATCAAAAGAAAAAGAAATACCTTTCTCTGTCTTAGGGCAGATCGCAAATGAGTTTTCCAGGTTTTATTTAAATCTGTACTTTGTGAATATTGTAGATTTTGTAAATAAGTTATATTTCAGTTAGTAGTTAGTGTAGTAATAATTAGTAGTTTGTATATATATAGTTAGTTAGATTAGTTTAGTTTGTTTAGTAGTTAGTTTTAATTAGATTAGTGTATTAGTTTGTTTTATTTATTGTTAGTTAGTTAGTTTGTTTTATTTAGTTTTAGCTAGTTTAGTTTGTTTTATTTGTTTTAGTTAGATTAGTTTTATCTTTGGTTTTCCTAAGACCTTAGAACTTCTAATGGAGCCGTTAAACCCGTCAGGGTGGTTCATTCCAAAAGGCTTGGGTTATTAGACAACCCCGAACCGGTTCCACTCTCTCAGTTGACGGACGGTCAATTTCGCCCGTCAACAAATGGCGCTAGAAGGAGGGCCTGAACTTAATTAATGGCACGAGGTGGTCGCAAGACTCCTCCCCCCCCTAATCTCTCACCTATAGTGACTAGAAGCCGTTCACACGATAATATTCCCCTTCAAACAACAACTACTTCAACCGAAGATCCGCAGATCACAGTTGAGCCAGCAACCCCTAATCCTACAGGTGGTGACATAGAAGAGATTGTCTGTCGATCTCTTATTAAAACACACAGTGCCTTAGCTAGTTTGAGGCAACCGAACCATCCATGGGGTCAACCTTTGGACTTCTCTGATATCATAGAACAATTAGGTGACACTAACCTCACTGTGAATCCTACATATCCAAACTTAAATCTTGCTGCAGGAGGATCTGGGATACCTCCTTCACCACCTCCATCATCTCCTTCCTCTTCTGGAGTAGATTCCTCTTCTGACGAAGGCAACTCACCTTCTCAGCCTTCCACACCCACTACCCCGATGGAAAATCAGAACAACCCTGCTAGACCCTGGTTCGACCAGGATGTTGTAGTTGTACCTAGATCCCAACACCCTTTACCTAAACACCCGGAGAAATGGCTTCCCAAGTTTGATCCCGATTCAAAATAGATAGTTGAAGATCATATCAAAAAAATTATGTTAGCCATAAGACTCCGCAATCTTGAACATGAAGATGTTGTCTGTAGGTTGTTCCCTTATACATTCGAGGGCAACGCATCCACTTGGTACTTTGCCCAACAGCCCCATACCATCGTGTCTTGGAAAAAGTTTGAGTCATGCTTTTTGGAAAAATTCAGAGATGGTAAGCCTCCGGAAGTCTTGGTCATGGATCTTTCTAGCCTAAAAATGAACCCAAAAGAAAAATTTAAAGACTTTAATCAAAGATTCTTAACTCTTAAAAATAGAATCCCTGCAAATTCCATGCCTGCTGAAAGTCTTATAATAGCTTACTACACTAAAGCTTTGCATCAAAGTATAGCTATTTGGGTTAAACGATCAAAAAAGGCCACGTTGTTAGAAGCCTTCGAGGAGGCTAGCCAGATAGAAAAATACATACTTAGTCTTAAGGACTCTTCTAGCATCGAAACTGAGACTAGCTCTTCTTCTAAAAAGAAGATTGAAATTCTACCCAGACCTACTCAAAGTAAAATACAACCTGAAAACTCTGATTTGGAAAATTTAACTAAAGTTGTACAAAACTATCAAATCAAGTTATAGACTTAAAGAGGTCGACCGAAGAAGCTTCCTCGAGTAAAGGACCCTACAAACCTCCTTTCCGAAAGCCCTTTCCTACCAATCGACCTAATCCAACCACTGAAGGCCTTAACCTAGAAAGTTTGCAATGTGCTCTTCAAACAATTATAGATGCCCAAGATAACTTGATGCCTCTTGAGATTCCTGAGGAGGTAGTTGAACCAGAGACAGTTCAAGAATAAGAGTCTTCTCCAAACATTTTTGGACACTTCTCGGATAGTATCTTCCAAGCCAATTTCGAGACTGTTCACCCTTATAACACTAGGAGTAAGACAACAAATAAACCTTCTACAGAAAATACTACAACTTCACCTCCAAAGTCATCTAAATCAGTTGAGCCAAAACAGAGTAATGTGAACCCTAAATTAGATTATGATGTTGTTGAAGATCTTAAAAAATTAAGGGCTAACATTTCTATTTATGAGTTGTTAAAGTTTCCATTTTTGTTACAAAAAATGTTGCAAAATATTTCAGAAAATGGAAAGAATGGTAATTCTAATGGTGACAAGGTTGTGCAAAGCAAAGTTCCCCAGAAGACTCCCACTAAAAACAATCCTGATCCTCAAGATAAAGGAAGTCTTCCTGTAGTCCCTGTAAATATTATAAATAATGTAAATAATGTAGATAAAGTAGCCTTAGAAATTGCGAGTAAGAAGCCACAAGCTACTACTCTTAGTACTCGCAAGAATGTACCTCCTTTTCTTTTAACTTTCGAGATTTTTAATAGAAACGTGCATAATTGTATGGTTGACTCGGGGGCGTCATCCAATGTGATGCCTTGGTCTGTCTGCCAAAAGATTAACGCTGAAGTGGAACCATCTACTTTAAAAATCATACAACTTGATCGGACAAATGTCAATGTTATAGGCGAACTAAAGAATGTACTTATTAGATTATCATCTAACCCCAAGGTTCATCAAGTTATTGATATAATCTTTGTGGATCTTCCGGAAGTATATGGCATGTTTTTAAGCAGGGACTAGTCGAAGAAACTACACGGTTATTTCGCGACAGATTGGTCTCATCTATGGCTTCCAGAGAATGGCAGGCCTAATAAAATCAGAGTAAACCGTGAGCGCTACCTCAAGTTCACGGTCACTGATTTGAATGATCCTAATGAACCATACACACCTCCTGCTGATTCACTTGAAGTACAAGGGATGGACACCTTCTTCGGCAACTTGATGGCTGAGGTTTCACCTATCATCAATCTGGAACAACAGTCCGAGATCGTAGCATTTGTGCAACCGGCACCTTCCACACATCAATCTCATGAACCCGATGCAAATCGAATTTGGTCTTTGTATTTCGATGGGTCAAAGTCCAAAGAAGGAGCCGGAGCAGGCTGCATCATATTCGATCCGGCAGGTAACAAAACATTGATGGCATGTAGGTTGGAATTTGAATGTACTAACAATACTGCAGAATATGAGGCTCTACTTCAAGGTCTCAGAAAATCTTTGGACATGAACATTCAAAATTTGACCATTTTTGGCGACTCTGAAATAGTGGTTAGTCAGGTAAGAGATTCTATCCACTGTCTTTCTTCGCATCTCAAAAGCTACCAGTCTGAGGTATGGAATTTGATGAGTAAATTTTCTTCTTTTAATATAAATTCCATTCCTAGATTGAACAACTCTGAAGCAGATTTATTGGCTAATGTAGCTTCTAAACTTCTTCCTGCAGAAGGCTTGTCCCCAAACGCATTCTCAGTTGAGCTGTTGTTTCGGCCATCCATTCCCGATAGCGTCACCAACTGGAGAGTATTTGACGATGATCAGCAGATTATCAACTTTCTGCCCATGGAAGAAACCTTCCAAGGCGCGGTGATTGACGAGCACACACACGACGACAATTTGCACGATTTCACGGTAATACCTAATCCGAAATCTCCTGAAGCTCTATCGGATATGGTAAAATCGATCCCAAAATATGTAATTAGATTAGAGAAGTTTTATGATTTTGAAGATAAATTTAAAAAGACGGTCAATTGTAAAACCAATAGTTCCTCGTTATCTTATGAAAAAGTGAATTTAGGAACTAGTGAAAATCCTCAGTGCATTAACTTAGGTTTGGGATGTTCTAGACAAGAAAAGGATGCTTTTGTTAAATTATTCAAAGAATTTAAGGATGTCTTTGCATGGACGTATGATGATCTTAAAATGTTCGACCCTAATATCATACAGCATGTCATCCCGATGAAACCCAAAACTTTACCCTTCCAACAGAAACTGAGGAAAATGCATCTTAAACTAGAATCGACCGTTCAAAAAGAATTGAATAAACTCCTAAGTGCTAAAATAATTTTTCCTGTTAGGCACACTCAATGGGTGTCCAATCTTGTCCCGGTTCAGAAGAAAAATGGGGAAATTCGACTTTGCGTCGATTTCTGAAACCTCAACAAAGTGTCTGACAAAGATAATTATCCTGTCCCACCCATGGAACAGATCCTGCAACAGGTAAATGGTTCCGAGAGGCTATCTTTATTGGATGGTTTCTCCGGATACAACCAAGTCTTGATGTCTCCGCCAGACCAACTCAAAACTACCTTCCGTACCCCGTGGGGCACTTATGCTTATCGCAAAATGCCCTTTGGATTGATTAATGCTAGTGCTACCTTTCAGAGAGAAATGGATATTTCTTTCCGAGGCTTAATCAATCAGTCTGACGTAGTTTACTTAGATGATGTGACTGTTTATTCTAAAAATAAAAATGATCATCTAGCTCACTTACGAGCCGTTCTGCTACGATGTCATAAATACGGCATCTCCTTGAACCCAAAAAAGTCCATCTTTGCAGTAGAACAGGGTAAATTACTAGGATTCATTCTGTCTAGTGATGGAATGATTATTGACCCCGAGAGGACTCAAGTCATCGCTAAACTTCCCCCACCTACATCCAAAAAATCCATGCAGTCTTTCTTAGGCCAGATTAACTTCGTGAGAAGATTCGTCCCCAGCTTCTCCGAGATGGTTAGGCCTCTACAGAACCTAATTAAGAAAGACACCCAATATCACTAGGGACACATGGAAAATCAAGCTTTTAACGCCATAAAGAAGGCCATAATAGACGCTTCGTCTCTCATAAGCCCTGACTTCTCTCAAGATTTTACACTCTATACTTTTTCCTCTGATCGTTCTTATGTCGCAGTCCTAACTCAGAAGAATTCCAAGAACAACGAAGTACCCATCACCTTTATGAGTTCCTCTTTCAAAGGTGTTGAACTTAACTACCCAGCGGTTGATCGGCAAGCCTACGCTGTTTTCAAAGTAGTTAAGCACTTCCGGTCCTATCTTTTGAAGTCAAGGACGAAATTCATTGTCCCCTACCCTGCTGTAAGGAGTTTGTTAGTGCAGAAGGAGTTAGGAGATAAAAGAGATAACTGGGTCACCTCCTTGCAGGAGTATGACTTAGAAATCACCCCAGCTCAGATCGTAAGAGGCCAAATATTGTGTAAGTTGGTTTTTGATTCAGAAACAGGAAAGCAAGAAGATGGTGATACATCAAACCTAGGACAAAGTGATCAAAGTTTGATATGTTGCACACAAAACCTCATTAGTCCCTGGTACGACGATATTAGATTTTGTCTTGAACATGGGTCATCACCCCGTCACCTTGACCCTGCCAAGAGAAGAGCGTTGAGACTAAAGTCCGCCTCCTTTTATCTAATTAACGGTGTACTGTTTCATCAGAATTATGACGGCGTACTGATGCATTGTCTCGAGAAAGACGAAGCAGAAAAAGTCTTGCTTGAGTTGCATGCACGAGAAGCTAGTGGCCACTTCGGTGGTGACACCATTGCTCATAAGGTTTTAAGAGCCAGTTATTACTGGCCCACGCTTTTTAGGGATGCCCATGCCTTGTGTCGCAAATGCATCATCTGTCAGAAGGAATCAAGGCGGTTGCAAAAACCAGCCTTTCCCTTGCAACCCGTCTCAGTAGATTCTCCTTTCCAGCAATGGGGCCTTGACATCATAGGTCATGTTAACCCTCCATCCTCGCAACAGCACAAGTATATTGTGACAGCCACAGACTACTTTACACGATGTTCTGAAGCTGTTGCGCTAAGAACTGTTAACACCAGTCAAGTAATCACTTTTCTAAACTCGAATATTATCACTCGTTTCGGTATTCCTGATTGTCTAGTCTTCGACAACACTTCATACTTTTCTTCTCTTGAGATGAGCGAGTTTGCTTTGGAGAAAGGAATAAAGCTGAAGTATTATGCTAGTTATTACCCCCAAGGCAATGGCTTAGCAGAATCAACTAACAAGAACTTGATCAAAATTATTAAGAGAACTGTGGCTAAAAATCACAAGAATTGGCACAATACACTGCTGAATGCACTGTGGGCTGATAGGGTAACACCCAAAGCTACTATAGGTAACTCCCCATTTTTTCTCGTTTATGGCAGAGAAGCAATTCTGCCACCCCACATTCTTCTTCCTTCTCTCCAATTATCACAAAAAGTCCAAGAAGAAGATTGTCCCCCTTTAGAAAGCCGAATTAACACTTTGATGAAGTTGGAAGAAGTAAGAGCCCAAGCTAAGCGTAAGTTAGATCAACATCAACAATTAATTAAAAGCTAGTTCGATTCTAATTCTGCTTCTGATAGGAATTTTGAAGTAGGCGATCTCATTTTAAAGTGGGACAAACCACACGAAGGAAAGGGTGAGCACACCAAATTTCAAAACTTATGGCTTGGACCATTTTTGATTGCTGAAAAGTTGGGTCCTAGTTTCTTTTCGATTGCAGAATCTTGAAGGGCAGCTTGACACCTACCCGGTGAATGGCCAAGCCCTGAAGAGATACTTTGCTTGATAATTACCCTTGTATATTATGTATATATTTATGCTTTTGTTTGCCATTTCGTTTGCTTTTTTATTTTGATTTGAATTGATCAGTTTGTGTTTTTGGACGTACACATACCTGTACACTGAGCCATTCAGACAAAGACAATAGAAAAAAAAAAATCGCTGAAATAACTTCTGAAAATTTGTACAAACATCAATGGTATATCTCTGAAACTGATGTCTATGTTGGAAAATTTTGTTGTTTGAAAGAAGTGTACTGATTTCAATCTATGAGAAAAGCTCATCATGATCATCTATTATCTTTTTACGCAGTCCCTTTCCCGTAAAGGAATGACTCAAAAAGATGTCTCCCGGTCATAGGAAGTTGTTTTGTAAATAAAACATTTCTGGAGATGAATAAAGAACAGTGCTAAAAAATTCTGATGAGGTCTGAAAAAAATATGTTAAAAATCAAGACTTTCAGCGTCACCCCGCTCAGCTATATATCTACAAAATAAAAACAAAATAAAATTATTAATAAAGAGTTGTGGGAAGTGCTTGTAAACCCGTCAGGATACTGAACAGGTCTGCTGGCAGCGGGGAAATGCAAGCATGGCGCCAAGACAACTTCGTCGGGGTACTGAACAGGCCTGCTGGAAGCGAAGCAATATCAGGTACATGAAAATCTGTAAAAAAATATAAGAAACCTCTTTAATGTCCTTTATTCCGATCTAGAACTTCTTGACAGGATACAGATGTCAGAGTGGGTTAAATGGCAACCCTGTCGAGGCTATGGACGCCTGCTGGCAGCAGTGGCTATGCCAACAGTATTGAAGATTTTATCTTTAATATCATGACTTGCTGACCTTAAGACTGTTATTGGTTTTCATCTTTTAAAACAATGCTGGAAAAAAATGATTGATAATGATGTTAGTACGATTTTCTGATTGTTATTTTTGAGTTGAAATTTTCTTTGATGTCCTAATCTGAATTTGTTTCTTTTGACAGAGATAACTGCTTCTACCAGTGTGTCTCCATTGTTGGCAGCCAAATCAATATTTTTATGATCCTATAAGCTGCCTACACCTATGTCTTGCGAACATCAAGTTTTTCATCGCATTTTTCAAATAGACGACACTTTCATTTATTGCGACATTTGCAAATTTGTCTTCATTAAGTTTTCACGACTGTAAGCGTGAAAACTTTTCCTTTCTAAGTCACATCTCGATCACTATATGAACTGTCATGATCTTTTTATCAATATTTCTACTGCACTTACCTTTTGTTTATCGTTATGTGGTTGAAAGGAGTTTTGAACTATGCTCATTGGACATTTTTATATTCATTGCATAACTTGATTTTATTAAGTTTGTGAGGCATTGAGCATATGGATTTATACTTTTTATGACTTGCCTAATCATTGATTCTATGAATTGCATAGGGGTTATGATTTATTTTTGTTTTTATATATATGATCTAATCCTTATGATAATAGTTTCTTGACTTATTGGCTTGTCAACTATATGAATTCGTTTTGGCACTTTGATTAAATTTTTGATTATATACATTGGCGCATAATGATTTTGGTATGATCTATACATCGAATGTTTTGAACACTATGGCATAGTGTTGGCACGTATTGATATGCACATTACATTTGATTGGTTGTACACATAAGTTGATGGTTGAACTATTATTTTGGAATGAACAGCTATGAAATGTGGCGGTTGTACTTGGATAATGAATGTTATGCATGGCAGTGAATAACTCCACCACCTTCGTATGCTTGCATTAATGCTTCCCCCTTTTGCTCGTTCATTGCTCTTGGTTCAGGTAGCTCTGTTACTATGTGTGTTGGTGAATTCAAACCCTTTCCTTACCATGTGCTTGATTCATGGCACCAGTCGTCCGAGTTGAACCCAATGGGAGCCAAGCTCTATTAATGTTTGATCATGCCCACCAAGATTTGGCAGACAATGGGTGGCATACCTTTGTGGAATGTTTCGAGGGTTTTAACCTTTGCGTGGCTCGACAGTTTTCCATGACCTTCGATGGCTATCGAGCCAAGGTCAGCGATATACAATTGGAAATTGATGAACATTTTATCAGTCTTGCTACGGGTTTTCCCGCCACTGGACAACGATGGTCCAAGAATTGCAAAGTCGAGGGAGTCCCATGGACACTGCTCTTCCAGTCGTGCAAAATAACCTCCTGTGATAGAGGTATCCCCGTAACTATGATCAAACAACGTTGGAATGATTTATTGATTATAATCAAGCAGTTTGTGACCTGCAAAGGTCGCTACGGGCTGGTGTTCTTCCACCACCTTCGTTTTCTTATGGTTTTTATGGGATACTCTCTCAATATGCCATATTATTTGCATCGAAGCCTATTTAAAATGTCGAAGAAGTACAAAAGAAACCAGGCTGACAGTAGCCTTTTTCATTATGGGCTTATGAAGCTCATCTTTGTCTGTCATTTGAGTTTGCACGAGGATAGTTGGAGCAATTTCGTTGCTCAAAATGGTTTCGAGGATTTGAACCCTACACAGGTTGACAAACCTATGGTGAGTGAGGTCAAGGTTGTACCCTCGGTTCCCTATCATGTCCTACTGCCTAAACCCTCAGTCGACCCTCCTATCGACTTACCCCACATTGTGACTAAGAGCGTTGAGACTGTTAATCCTATGAGCAAAACGCCCAAGGAAAACCTCACTGCAAATGCCAAAGGGAAAAGGAATGCACGTTTGATTTCACGGATGGCAAGGAATAAGCCAAAACCCCCTGTCGAGCCTAACCCTATCGTGTTGAGTGAGGACTCTGATTCGGAAGTAGAGCGTTTCTTGGCTAGTGAATACCCCTATTCGCAAGGTTGGTGTGTCGAACCCTCGTATGACTTTGTATCGAACCTACCCCCTGCCTAAAGGACGACCCTAACTACCCAGGCATTAAATTTCCTTGTGAAACCCTCGATCATTTTCCCAAACCCTCTCCTGCTCTGTCTAAACCTACAGTGTCACCCTGTGATCAATGCAATTCGTGGTTGGAGCGATATTATAATGATGTCCCAATACTCCAGTCAAAGATTCAGTCACTAGAGGACCAGATTGCAGCCCCGACCAGTCAAAAGGCCAAGCTACAAGCGACAGATAAGAAACAAAAGAAGACCGACTCCATCTTGTTTAAAAATGTGGAATCAGCCATGGTTGTTGTAAACTCCAAGCTGGCATAATTAAGCAGCCTCGTCGCTACACAGGTATGTTATGATATCATTTGTTTTTGTAAATAATCTAGGTTTATATAGCGATTTGATTTCAGTTTCAAATAGCTCTGTTCACATCATTGAATGGCTCTATTACATTGCATGCATTCTATATATGGACTGGCTTTGAATAAAACAAATTTCGATTCAATATATGATATGGTTATTCCCAGTTTAGCAATCAATAGATTTTGATTGGATTTGAGTGATCTTTGCTTGAATTTGATTGATTGGCTTACCTTGTTAAGGTGACAAAATTAATAGCTTTCCTTCGAATGATTTGGTTTGTATCATGCTTAGATTGGATTTGGTTATGATCTGTGTGCTATAGTTGATAAACAGTTTGATTGAGTTTGATTGTTACGATTTTGTTCGGATTCGATTTCATTATCATTGGTATGCCTTAACTGGTAAATGTTTCAGAGGATACATGTTACGATGTTTTTCTATATTTGATTGATTCCAAGTTAGTTGATCTTGTTTCTTTCACGAAAAGAATACGCTCAAATGACATCCGCGCTCGAATTGGAAATGAATCTGAATCATAACAATTGGGTGAAAATTCTTAGCTAAATCGATTTGTTTTTGTTCTAAGTTGGGAAATCCGTCTTATGAATCGATTTCAAATTATAATTGATGCTTTGTATTTTAAATTTATGAAATGAATCGGTCAAACTCTATTACGATTCGTTTGATTAAAACGATTGTGATCAAAATTAATCGATCCTGTCTGTTGACTGTGCAAGAATCAATAATCGAAATCTATGACAAATCATGTTTGATGGATCCTGTCACGTTTTTGGTTATGTGTCGGTTATGGTTTGAATTCGTTCACAGTTATCGTGATCATCCTGTTCGATGCAAGTATAACGAAGCGTTTGATATTTGTTATGTTTTCGATTGAATATCAAAACGATCTCATTCGATTTATTGAGACACGATTATGATGTTGTTACATAAGATTTCATTTACCAGACTTGTAACAATAATCGAAACAAAACAGTTCTTTCTTTGCATTCGATTAAATGATTTGAATCTTGTTGCTATATCGTTACAGCTATAATAAGTGGAAAATGGTTGTGTTGGATTAGATCGTATCACATACGATATTTTTCATTATTGGTTTCAATTAGATGTGAAACAGTCTTGTTACTGTTCGATTATGAAAGACCCGATTTTGTGGTAACAGAAGAACAGAGTATTCCTATCTCTGTGTTCAGTTGAATCAATTTTGATCTTGTTTAATGTTAAATGATAAAATCATTTGATTCGCTCTCAATTAATTATTGGATGTCAATTGAATTAAACCTCATTCAAAGATTCAATTTGATTTTAATTCTGATTCTGTATATTATTTTAGACTAGCTACAGAATCAGATGATTCTGTAGCTAAGTCAGTAGAATTAGATTTTTATTGTTTTGTTAATAAAATATCTCTCTAACTCGTTATTTTTGGTATATTATAGGTGAATTCAAAATTGCATTGGATTTGATGAGCAGTTAGAAGATATTTGAAATATTTTACTTGCATTTTTAATTTCCTAGTTTAGTTGAACATTGGGAGATCTTCCCAGATTTTTGTAAAATAGTTTTAACTTCCACAGGGAGGTTTTACCCTGTGGAGAAACTTATAAATACTCATTATTTTTTGTAATAAGATCATCCTCATTCGTGGGAGAACAAGGATATGGGATTGTAATACAGACTGAGATAGAATTTGATATTCTGCTACAGCTTTAGCTTTTCATAATATCAATATTTTGTTTTATTTTTATGTGTATCAATTTGCATTTGGTTAATGACTACTTTAGTTATCTTAGTCTTTTGCAAATGATATAATTTAATCGATATAATCCATATCTGATTTCTTCCAAGTATATAAAAAACATAGCAATTGATCAATTCAGTTTGTGAATGACAGATTTCTCTTCTTCATAAGTTGAATTATTAAGTATAAGTTTTTGCATAACAGGTTTCCCTTATTGCAGAGATTTATAAATCATATAATTGTTATGATTTTTTATGTCTTGTTTATCCTGTAAACAACTCAAAGAGCATTGCAGCTTATCGTTTATGAGAAGCTTTTGGATTATACGGTGCGAGTTTCCTTCCTCCAACCAACTTCGCAGTCATCATACACAGGACAGATTTGGAGCGTTTCCAGGTCAGTTTGTCATTTGTTTGTTTAGTATATGTGTTAGTATATTAGATTGTCTAATTTCAGTTAGTATATTAGATCGTTTAATTTCAGTAAATCTTATTTCTTGTTCATAAAATCAAAAGAAAAAGAAATACCTTTCTCTGTCTTAGGGCAGATCGCAAATGAGTTTTCCAGGTTTTATTTAAATCTGTACTTTGTGAATATTGTAGATTTTGTAAATAAGTTATATTTCAGTTAGTAGTTAGTGTAGTAATAATTAATAGTTTGTATATATATAATTAGTTAGATTAGTTTAGTTTGTTTAGTAGTTAGTTTTAATTAGATTAGTGTATTAGTTTGTTTTATTTATTGTTAGTTAGTTTGTTTGTTTTATTTAGTTTTAGTTTGTTTAGTTTGTTTTATTTGTTTTAGTTAGATTAGTTAGTTTAGATTAGTTTTATCTTTGGTTTTCCTAAGACCTTAGAACGGCTAACGGAGCCGTTAAACCCGTCAGGGTGGTTCATTCTAAACGGCTTGGGTTATTAGACAACCCCAGACCGGTTCCACTCTCTCAGTTGACGGACGATCAATTTCATCCGTCAACAAGTACACAATATTTTCCATATACACTAACTAATATTGTTTTACATATACACTAAATAACATTGTTGGAATTGCATGCCACCAAATATTGATATTTCCTTTAAATACTCATCATCTATCTTCATGGAAATTATGAAAATTATGTTAAATTTTAATATTTCTTAAAAATATATCAATCATAAAATTTGATTTGGATATTTCTTTTAAGAACCCATCATCTATTTCAATGGAAATTATGTCTTCGTATTGATGGAGATTATATATATCTAGGTGTTAGAAAAATAGGACCGTGGAACAATAAAATAAAACAAATGCAGAAACAAAACACAGAAGACACACAATACAAGAGAGACACAGATTTACGTGTTTCACCCAGTGTGGGCTACGTCCACCAGAGAAATTGTCAGGTCCTTCCTTTATTATTATCTAGCAAATGAAGGGATACAACCTACAGCAAAACCCGTTGTAACTTCCTCTTCTTTCTCTCACAGTCTCCTCTCTCAGAATACAATATTCACCATCAACCATAGTTGTGATACATTTCCCTCATCAAAGAGGGTTTCCTTCTAGGCAAAAAAACCCTAACATAATCTCTATCGTTAGATCTGTGACCTTATAATGAACGGTCCAGATTTACAATGAAATTACAATATACTTTTACAAGGAAATTTTTGCTTCGGGGGCTTCGCCCCCGAACCCCCGCTTGCCCCCAGCTGGGGGGATAGCCCCCCCGGACCCCGCAGAGGGGGTACCCCCCCTATGCACTCCCCTGCATGGAAGAGTGTACATACTTATGGGGTGTAAATACTTCATGGGGTATAAACACGGCTAAAAGTAAGGACCTCTGAATCAGGAAGATAATCAGGCTCCACAACCAACAATCTCCCACTTGGAGACTGATCTCAACAACTCCACCGCTGCTATATATGTTGGACTTTGAACCTTCTTGGACCTGACAAAATTCTCATTTTCATCTTCATTCTTGAAGACCAACTGAAACTGAGCAGGAACTCAGTTTCTCCCTAGTTACTCCCTTTGTTAACATGTCTGCAGGATTCTGGCTAGTGTGTATCTTTTCCAGCTTCAATTGTTCATCTTCCAAGGCGGATCGTATGAAGTGGTACCTCAACTGTATATGCTTAGTCTTCGAATGGAAGGTTGAGTTATTTGCAAGGTGAATGGCACTCTGACTGTCACAATACAACCGACTGTTCTCCTGCTTCTTTCTCAATTCCTCCATAAACCTTTGTAACCAAATCATCTCTTTACTATCCTCTGTAGCAGCAACATACTCTGCCTCTGTTGTTGAAAGTGCAACAACCTTTTGCAGTTTCGAAATCCAACTTATTGTTGTTCCACCTATAGTAAAAACATACCCTGTGGTGCTCCTCCTGTTGTCTTTATCACTTTCCATATCTGAATCAACATATCCCTATAGAAAAGTGTCTGAACCTCCAAAACATAATGCATGTGTATTAGTACCTCTCAAATACCNATTGCATACATCAAGATGCCAACTGCTGATGAATAAGGGACCCTGGACATGTATTCTATCTCCTCCTGTGTCTTGGGACACATTTCCTTAGTTAATTTGTGTTAGGACCACACAATGTACCTTTTTGCCCATACTTTTTGCCACCATTACACTCTTTTTCACTCACATTTAAACTCACATTATCACTCTATCCTATCTTTTCAAAGGTATACAACGTCTCTTCTCTTTACTATACGTTTAATCTGTTTTGCATATAATTTTACATCACTCTCATACTTAACCATTGATTAGAAATGTATAAGTGTTGAAACAGTTCAAACTGCAAATTAGCATTTGAGGCCTATGGCTGAAACAACAACTCACAGAAGTTGTTACACAGTCCATGGTCGACGATGCTGAAACATAGAAGTTGTTACACAGTCCATGGTCGACGATGCTGAAACACAGAAGTTGTTATACAGTCCATAGTCAACGATGCTGAAACACAGAAGTTGTTACACAGTCCATGCTCAACGATGTTGAAACACAGAGGAAGCTGTTACACAGTCCATGGCCAACGATGTTGAAACACAGAAGATGCTACACAATCTGCAGTCAACAGCAACGCACATAGGTCGACTACAACAACTGCACCGTGAGCCAAGCACCAACCATCGCTGCTACCTGAGAAGTGCTAAAACAGTCAGAACGCAAATCCCGTGGTTGAAACAGCCCGCGATTTGCGATGATGAACAACAGTAACAAGAGAGAGTTGTTACTCCAGCTGTAACAGCAACACCTCACTCAACACTCGTAATAGCATTCTGTTGCGGGAGACTAGGATATCCTATTCTGGTTTAGAAAGTTGATCTGACTAAGAATAGGACTCAGATATACACCTGTAATTTTTGATCAATTGTATCGAAGGGATTCCCTCTTTAAATAAGAGGAAATCATCATTCGAGAAATCTCCAGTTTTTGTACTAAGAAAGTTTTACAGAGAAGGACGTACTTCATTTTCATACTATAATATGATACATTGATAGATGAATAAAAGATTGTTTTGAGCATCCTTCTCTAGCCTCTTCGTTCCAGGGGAATCTTGTGAGAAGGGAGGGCCCACCTTCTTCACAAGATTCACCCATTAGTTTTCTAGTGTGCTAGTATTATTTATGTTTATGCTTTGAGTAAAATCTGTTTTGACTGAAACACTATTTTATTGAACTTTGTCTTGCTGCTACATTGTTTTCATATGATTTATGTTTGGGTAATTGTTAATCACTCTAGTTAGCAATCCTGTGTGATGAATTCATGAAAGCTTGGTAATCAGAGACTTGTGTTGAAGGTTCCTGCTTGGGAATTAGGGTCATGTTCTCTGTTAGGAATAGTTAGCTTTCAATTACTTTCATGAGTGTGTTAATCAGAGACTTGTGCTGAAGGTTCTTGCTTGGGAATTAGGGTCCTGTTCTCTCTTAGAAATAGTTAGCTTTCAATTATTTTCATGAGTGTGTTAATCAAAGACTTGTGCTGAAGGTTCTTGCTTGGGAATTAGAGTCCTGTTCTCTGTTAGGAATAGTTAGCTTTCAATTATTTTCATGAGTGTGTTAATCAGAGACTTGTGTTGAAGGTTCCTGCTCAGGAATTAGGGTCATGTTCTCTGTTAGAAATAGTTAGCCTTCAATTATTTTCATGAGTGTGTTAATCAGAGACTTATGCTGAAGGTTCCTGCTTGGAATTAGGGTCTTGTTCTCTGTTAGGAATTAGTTAGTCTTCAACATGTGCTAATCATTTCATTCAAGCAATGAGTTCATAAGGTGTGATGATCGAAAACAGGTGTTGAAGATTCCTGCTTGGGAATTAGGGTCCTGTTCTCTGGTTACAGAATAGTTTATCTTTTCTGTTGCAGCATCTTGTGTTATTTTAATGTAATCCAGGATTCTTTAATTAATAATTTTGAGCTCTGCAATAGGTAGATTGTTTTTCTGTAATTCAAGTTAGAACTTCAGTTCATTCAAGGCAAGTGTGATTAATATAGTTTCCTTTACTACAACTCTAGGTTGCTTTTGAAATTGAGCATATATAGTGCGTGATTACCTTTGAAATAAATAGACTTCCCTGGGTTGACAATTTATGTAGCACTTGATTGTTTAAATTAAATAAGCAATTATAGTGACCAACAATTTGAAATGGCTGGCCAAAGGCGTACTAACTCGTTTTGCATTCTGCATTCTAAACCTCTCCAACACCTTCTCTGTGTACTCACCCTGAGACAATGTCAGTTTGTGATTTTTCCTGTCTCTTGTTATTCTCATGCCAAGGATTTTCTTTGCAGCACCCAAATCCTTCATCGCAAAT
>ML783245.1:179347-205490 GCA_009831015.1 Picea engelmannii | reverse complement strand
GTTGACAAATCCACAATTATTTCCATATCTTTTGTTTACACCATTCATGTTTCTTGCGTATTTGTTCCTTTCATTGATTATGCAATTAATTGCCTTATGTCCAAAATTTTTGCAAGTATAACAATGACCAAGAAAGAAATTTTGATGCCTAGGAGTAAGTGACCTTCTTTGTGATGTAGTCCATCTAGGTTCATGATCTACTCTTCTGTAGTTTCCTTCATACTAATTGAAGCTTCTTTGATTCCTGAAGGTAGGAGGTCTTCTTGGATACTCATCTCTTTTGTAATCATTCATTCTTTTTGGTATCTTGGTCCACTTCTCATCAACTATTTGTGTAGCTCTTTCTTCAACCTTCTTGTTGGTTTTTGCATCTTCTTTGTATGAATTTTCACCCATGCATCCAAGATGTGTTAATTCTTTTGGCACTTGAGAGTTTCTTAAGCTCTTCCTCAATGAGCTAACTTCTTGTTCAAGTTTCTCACAATCTTCTTCTTTCTTTATCATTTGGACCTTCTTTACTTCTGTTATTCTTCTTGCTTCTTTGAGTAGAGTTTTCAAGGAAATGGTTTATTCCCTTAGTTTCTGAAATTCTTCTAATTGTTTCCTTAAGATTACAACTGTCTTTGCATAACTACCCAATTCACTTCTTAGTTTTCTATGCGTGTCTTTGAGCTATTTTCAATCTCAACATGCTTCAATTTTTTAAGATTTTCATCTTCTTGTTGAATCATTTCTACTTCATGATTTTCTTCTTCTTCATTGTCATCTCTTTCAATCCTTGGATGAGGACATTCAAATTCAACATGTCTTACTCCTTCACAATTAAAGAAAAAGAACCGACCTCTATTTTCTTCTTTGAAATCTGAGATGTTGTAATCTTCTTCAACTTCTTCTTCTTCTTCTTCTTCTGCTTTTTCCCTTGCATAAAGTTCTTGTAGCTTGTCCCAAAGCTCTTTTACTGATGCACATGATCCCACCTTGGATTTCACTGAATCTGTCAATCCATCTAGGATGGTATCTATTGCCAGTTTGTTGTTCATTTTTGCTTCCTTATGAGCTGCAGTCTTTGGTTTCTTCAAAGCATTGTATCCTAAAGCAACTGAGAACCAAACATATGCCCCAAGATCTTTCAAGTAAGTTTCCATTCTATTTTTCTAGTATTCAAAATTGCTTCCATCAAATGGTGGAATCCCATTTGGAATGTTGCCTTCCATTTCTACATAGGATCTTCCTTCCAGTGGTTAAACTGTACTGAAGGTAACCTACTCTGATACCAATTGTTGATACTGAGAGGGGGGTGAATCAATATCAAGTACAATTTAAAACCTTTTTCAACTTATACTTAAACCATTCAATTATATCCAATGAGCAATGAACAATAGAATAAGAGTTACATTGATACACCACAATACACCATGCACAATATATGAGAAATAATCAATAGTTATTTTTCAAGGGAAGTAATGACTTCCAAAGGTAGATACAGCTTCCAAATGTAAAGGGAGGGATAAACCCTTAAGAGAAAGATACAATCCTCCAATATAAAGAGAGAGTTGAACTCTCCATCATTGCCCCTTCCTTCCACCCAAGAATATATGAGAGATAATAAAACTTTACATTAAATCATCACCATCAACCAATCATCACATAGAACCTGATAATGTTTCCTGAAAATTCTTCAATTTATGCAATTATTCAATTCTTGGAGTACTCTGATCCTGTAGACAATATTACTCAATGTATTCTCTGAAATTGCTCCATGTTTCACTCCTTGAATCCTCCCCAAAAAGAAGTTATAGAGAGAATGGTAGACCTTGTTCAATTTTGGTTTATTCAGGAGACCGATTTTGTACAGAATTCCCCGCACACAATATTTAACATCAGATTCTGAAACTCACACACAAGAAACTACAGTCCATAATATTTACAATGAAATTTGTCCCACGTCATTTGGATCCTCGATGAATAAGTTATGACTGTTTTACCCAAAACACCTGTTTATTGACTAGCTTCAGGACTGGTCACAAACCCTATCTTCCACAGAGTGTATCTCCATAATTATAGCGAATCAAGAGCTGACATTTTTACCACAGGTACCTTGATATGTATTCACAATACCATAGCAATTTCACCATCTAAATCGTGCTAGAAAAAAAGTTATAGCAAAAATGGTAAGATGACATGAAAATAACATACCTTAGAACACATCACCAAAAGACTTCATCCTCCCTTGAAATCCAGCCTTCTTTACTTCTGATTTCCTTTGAAATTTGACTTGTATAAAATGAATGTATAATGATGTGTATTTATACCATTTATGTCACTTCCTTTTAACATTAGGATCGACCTGACACTTTCTTATTTTGTAATTATTTTCTTTAATTATCTTCATGGCCTACATGTACTTCCTTCTTCAATTCACTTTGTCATCTTCAAAAATTCATTTTTCCTCAACCATGAGGATCCACATGACGTGACACATACCATTGGAAACAACATGATGTATACTATCCATCCATGGGTGTTGTATATGCAGGTGCATTGTCCTTCATGTCTAAATACCTTCATCAATCTTGCGGTCCAAAACCCATGACTAGGGTTGACATCAATGACAACATTTAATCTTCCAACAGAAACAATGAAAATTTCAACATTTCAATTTTCCTTTCAATCCATTTTCATCATTCTTATTTTCATTATAGTTCTAAATCATCTTTGCAAAGGCATCATGAAATTTATGTCGTACACTTAATATTATCCATTATATATCATTGGTCAACAATATCATTGATTAGGTAATACACTACCCAAATCCACTCTATATATTGGTGTGGCTTCACACGAATTATGAACACTAAAGAGATGTTTTTCCCACAATGGAAAATCTACATTGATGAACATCCTTCGCCTCTATTATTTTATGTGTTAGATGGCCATCAGACTGTTGCCTTACTCTTTGGGCATTAGTCCATAATGAATAAAGTAGTTAGTCTATGTCCATAGTCTATGTATTGAAATCTCTGAATGGAATAAATTGATCACTCGAGAGAAAACAAAACCAATATTCCATCTTCGTAATTTTCATCTTTTCACTTAATATGTTTGATGTTTCATGTCAAAATATAGATAATAAGTGAAGTTATGTAATGTAATACAACTACAATAGTTGGCCATGTCCATAGTCATTGTATAGAATCTATGAATGGAATGGATTGACCTCCTCCAGGAAAACTATCCATAATCAATGTATAGAGTCTCTGAATCAAATGGATTAACCTCCTCAAAAAACTAACCAAAAAGAAAATTGTGTTCCTTAATTAATCTAACTTAGTTTAAATGTTTTGAGAGAAATTATAAATGCTAATTAATTCATAAACATAACCAACATTTTCTATCATCAACACATTCTAAAATCTCGGCCATTATTAATTTCCATTATCCTACAGGTTTTACTCCCTCCGGAAAGGCGTTGATCCAATATTTTAGAAATGGTTACATTGCATAAATGGTCATTCAAGTTCTTTGATCGGTTTGGATAACTTCTCTCTATGAACAAAACCAATCTAAACATGTTTCAACTAATCTAAACACCTTTCCCATAGTTTCTATTAACAAAAGTGCTTCAAATAAACAACTTTAAATTGTCCTCGTGGCACGTGACTTTCATGCACAAAACTTGTTACACCAAGCATGGCAATCTTGTTCCACGTGCATTGCAGAAATAATGCCAATTGCTCATCAGTTGTTCAAGGTTTGAGTTGGCAATGTTCTCTATTGCTAGTGGTTGTTCTAGTAATGCATTGATTTCCATATGTTGCTATTGTGAAAGATCACTCCTCCAGGTGTCGTCCATCTCCTACAAAGACTTTTTAAATGTTTCCTCCAACATCTTAGCACAACATGGCTAAAACCCCATATATGGAATAAAGTAGCTCTTAGTATTATAATATGTTTTTGTTCTAAAAAAATGTGTTTCTCTTACAAACCAATGATGTACGACCGTATGTTTCACCCACAGTAGGTGCGTGTTCTATTTTTGTGAATCCAGTCATGCTTTTGTATAATGCTTCTGATATGAGTATTCCTTATCTTACTGCTTCAATTCAACATCCGCTTTGGGATAATAAGCAACAACAGGAGGTTCCCATTAGTTTTCAAGGGGATGATAGCAGCATTGGCATTGTTTCTTGTAGTGGGAGCAATGTCGTGGGTTTGAGTCCCAAGGATGTTTATCCATTAGGCCAAGAACATGTATCTCGAACGTTTCTTTTAAGTTCTATGCCCACTGAATTGAGAAAAGAGGATTTGAGGTAGGAATTTGGATAGGAGACTGTTACAGATAAATCCCCCTGTGGAAAAGTGGATTCTCTCTTGGGTTCTAGACTCCTAAGAACAAGACAAAAAAGTTTTATTGTGGACACTAACTTTCCTTTGCATGAAGCTAAACTATTCAAAGAAGAAGAAGGAAGAAGGGTAAATACCTTTTATCGACGTTTGTCCTTGCTTGATCCAAGTTGATCTTAATCTCCAAGTTCTTCAGAAGGTCCTGCAATACAATGAGCAACAACAACGAGACATACTTCCTACTCTACCATGATTAGCTTCATAATGGATCTATGAAAGAAACAAGTTCATGAAATGTACACAAACTTTAAAGGAAATAGGCCAAGCATAGATTTATAGTAATGAAAACAAAGTGAGATGCTTATAGCCATGGATGTAGGTGCAGCAACTTCACCAAGCTCTCTTTGTCCAGACCTTTACTCAAATAATCCACACAGAATACTAATGCTTTAATGATATATCAATTATGAGATCATAAGTTTGATACTACACAATGTCTCCCCTTTCACCATGAAGAGGCCTCCTTATATGGACTTGGAGAGGCCTAACCACTCAACAGATCCTTGGGATAAGTTGAGGATTCTTCTCTTTTAGTTGTGGATCTTCCCTAAGGTCGAGCCTTGACCTCACATCCAAACCCAACCAACTCCAGATATGAAGGGATTCTTCCCTGATTTCTCTTAACAATCCAAAGAATCACTCAAAAAAGGCTAGCACTCCCTCAGAATGGGGCATAGAGCATTGGAACGCTCCCCCAAAAGAGGCCACAGAGCGTTGGCACTCCCTAACAGTGTATAGGGGAGCGTTTCCTTCCAAAATTGATTTTTTAGTGGTTTTCTCAGTGACAAAAGACTTGTACTCTTTGTCAAATGACTTCTCCTCTTCAAAACCAATCTTTTGAGGTGTCTTGTAAGTGTTCTTGATAATGTCATCTGAGACACAATATAGGCAAGACGATAGTATGATATTTGCGACACTTGCGATATTTGGTAATGACGACATTGGACCATCATCGTAATGAGTAATTTTGATGTGTAACATAGACGAGAAGGGATTGTCATGTTTATTTATTATAATCTCATGCATGCTAAAGCAAGATTAACGAAAATCCAAGAGCAACATTTGTTGCAGCAACAAAGATTACAACAATAATACAACAATTTGTTTCGCGGGAAAAAAGAAAAAAGGGAGATGAAGATGAGGATGACAATAAATTTTGGATATGGATAAGGGAATTTCTCTCATAAATTGAAAATTTTGGGCATGCCTATGGTTTTTTGGCTTATCAATTTGACAATTATCTGTATGTGATAATTATCTGTATGTGGATGAAGCATAACACTTGTAGGTTCAACTATAACAAGTATAGCAAGAAAAGTACAAAGCATGAAATTCCAAATCCTGATATCAATTTTCTCAGTCAGCACAACAATTTACCAATTTCAACAAAGAGAGGGTTTTCGAGTAATTTCAACAAAGGGAGGGTTTTCAATTAACCAAGAACCCCCAAAACACCCGACAAATTCCAGTAAATAGATTGGTGGTCATTGCAACTGACAGTTCTATGTCTACGCCTAATTTCTATGAGAAATGTATCTAGATGGTGGTATCCCTTCAAGTTGGATCTAGGGTTCTCAACCCATTCTTTAACATGCTCACTTGGAAGTGTTACAAAGACTATGTGAAGTAATACAAAGATTACAGATTGTATCTTAGCTATTCAAGTTTAAGGGGAATCCACTGTTTCCTTTTTTTTCTCTAATCTATTAAAAAAAAAAATCTCTAATCTAGAAAAAAAAAGTAATCTATGCATTTAAGAGAGGTAAAAGATTACACAGTATGTCTTAGGTGCTCGAGTTTAAGGTCAAATATTTGAATCATCTTTTATTCAACACATTTAAAATAAAAATACAATTAAGCATTTAAATAGAGGATTACAGAATAAGCCTGAGTAACAAGTTTAAGGAGTAAATGATTACAGAGTATGCCTCAACTACTCTAGTTTAAAGTCTAAGATTGGAATCAACTTTTTTATTTCATTTATTGAACCTACTTAAAAGAAGAGAAAACTCTGCATTTGAAAAGAGGTAAAAGAGTAGTGTATGGGTTAACCAATCAAGTTGGAAGTTGAAGATTGAAACCAATATTGTTATTTATTTTCTTTAACCTATTTAAAATAAAGACAACTATCCATTTCAAAAAGAGGTAAAAAATTATTAATACCTTGTCTACTGAGTTTAAAGTCAAATATGGGAATCAACTTCTTCATTTCTTTTCTTCCACCTGTTTAAAACGAGACAACTATGCATTTAGAAAGATATATTGTACTATGACCTAGAGAATGTGGTCTTTCGATACCTGGGTAAGACCAGTTTTTAAAGCCCGTGAAAGGAAAATGAAAATGGCATAAGTGCCTCATGGAGAATACTTCCCCATAGGAAACTAGAGCAACTTTAATAATACAGACATGACAGTGGGGTACATATACTCAAAGTCCAAAAATTGACATGTTGATTTATAGGATTGTACATAGATGCATGGTAAACTTGCCATCCTAGAGAAAACCCAAAGAAAGGCATGGTGTGTGTGACCAACAATCTACATACTAAATTGGGTTTACTCAAACACATACGCAAACTCATTTTCCCCACTGTGCATACTTAATTGGGTTTACTCACATACATATGAAAACTCATTTTCCCTACTGTACATACTAAATTGGGTTTACTCACATACATACGCGAACTCATTTTCCTTAGTGTATTGTACATGAATGCCAGACAGTCATAAAATTCCAAGGCTATGCGTAATATTTACAACTACATTAACCACCCTGCTTCTTGGTGCCAGGATTAAAACTGCATTACCAATTCCCTTGATTTCCTCAACTCATCCTATACAGGAAAATAAAGGCATACTCTGCAAAGAGGGCAAGTTATGTTATCATAATCCAAAATCCAGTTGTCCACACAAATCTTATGGAACACGTTACCACTGGGCACACTCCAAATCTCCTCTCCTCCATGAAATTTCCTTAAGAAACCCACACACTCAGTAACACCATCACCATCATAACAACAAGAAGAAGAATGCCAGAAAGTTTTAAAATGCTAAGTCTACGTGTAATATTTACAACCACATTAAGCACCTTGATTCCTAGTGTTAGGATTAAAACTGCATTACTAGTTCCCTTGATCTTCTCAACTCATCCTCTACAGGAAAAACAAGTCAAACTCTGCAAAGAGGACATGTCATATTCTCATAATCCAGAATCCATTTTCCCACACAAATCCTATGAAACACATGACCATAGGGTAGAGTTCGAATCTCCTCTCCTCCATGAAATTTCCTTAAGCACACCACACACTCACTAACATCATCACCATCGGAACAAGAACAAGAACAATCACCATCAGAACAAGAACAAGAATAAAACGACGAGGACGACGACACTTGAAAGAGTGAAATAGGAAGTGTGTCTCTAATTTCTTCAGTGGTCATGGCAAGCTGCAAAATCCCAAAGCCCGATTCAGCAGCTTCTTATTCAGCATATGCAAATGACCTAGGTGATTGGGCCAATTCTGGTTGCTTTGTAATCAATTTGAGACCCATTTTTCGGAGAAGAGAGATGAGAATGTCCCTCACCATGGCTATAGACAAAGCTATGTGAATGATAAAAAATGGTATCAATCCTCCTTCAAACGCATCTGGGAACCTTGAAAGACCCATCTTTTTCTGTTGGACAACAAATACCTGAATAAAAACACCAAACAAACCTAATTTTTATGCCAATTATAGATTACCACCACCAAATTATCATATATCAATAAAGCATGGAATTGATGAATGAATGCAATTGAATCTTCATTTCCAAACTAAAAAATCAAATAACATAAAATGAAATAGAGCTCTCCTCAAAAGACCCACCATTTTAGATTTCAATTTGATTTTTCTGATTCGTTGAGGGTATCTGTTATTGTTATTTGTTTACATTGTAAAGAAGAACGATTGCATGAAGGGATAATGACAAAGGTACGTTGTTTATAGGATGTTGAATCTGGGATTTTATATGTTTAGTAATGTTTGTGAATCTATGATTTAGGTATGTTTGTCCGTTACCCTTGCAAAGATGATGTTCATAGAAATAATAATGTGCAGTGGGCACAAGGCAAGGCCGGTAAGGATAGAGTTCATGTAGTTCTGTCGGAGGAGGTCTGCCATAAAACCTTTGGAAAATCATCGGTGGCCTAAACCCATTCAACCTCAGAAAAAAAAAAAAAATTGTTACATTTCACTCTTTCCCATCTCTGATCCATTTCAACTTACCTTCAAATTTCTCATATCTTTCAGCAGATAAAAGAGTCCTAGTTGATTTGAGATCCCCTCTACATTATTATGGCCAACGAGATGTACTCCTCACCAGATTGAGTCTCAATCCTAATAGAACTACATGGAACTGCCAACATAGTTTCATCTGTGTTGCTTCTTCTTCCTCTTCATCTGTTGCTCAGCTGGAAGCGCCTCCGGCCACTATGGAGGACGTGGGTGCGAGTTGCAAGATGAAAAAATACAATAGAGACACCCAGTCGAAGTCGCAGGGAAGATCGCAGGTTGTACTCTATGGTGTGGGGTTGTCCGAGGAAGACATGAGCAAGCCCTAGGTGGGTATATCTTCTTTTTTGTATGAGGGGAATACATGCAATATGCATTTTCTCCAGCCGGTGGAGGCTGTCAAGGAGGGCGTTACAGAAGCAGGCATGGTGGGCTTTCGTTTCAACACTGTGGTTGTGAGCGATGCCATCTCCATGGGCAGCAGAGGCATGAGCTATAGCTTGCAGTCCATAGACCTTATTGTTGATAGCATTGAGACTGTCATGGGCGCACAATGGTAGGATGCCAATGTCTCCCTACCCGGTTGTGACAAAAATGTAATTTCAATGCTCTATTTCCATGTAATAGTTATCTCATGCTTCTGGAAAAGACAAATATGTGTGCATGTAACTATATTTGTAGGATTGCGGTGAAGGCCAATAACTATATTTGTTGGATTGAGGTGAAGGCCAACTGAACTGTGGTGACCAGAATGAGGCGGTGACATTGCATGGTGGTTGTGCATTAATGAGAGGAGATGGATAATAAATACAGGTGGAAGCATTAAAGGAAAGATCTAATACAACATTGCCCAGATAGGCGGTGGGTATAAGGTAGTATCGAAGGGATGATTTTAAGAAAAGATTTGATACAACATTGACCAAATAGGCGGTGGGTATAAGGTAGTTTCGAAGGGATGGTTTTAGAAAACCTGTCAACCAGTTGACTGGTTTTCTACAAAACCTATCAGTAAGGATGCCTTCGGCATAATAAGACCCAAAACCAAAACTAAACTAAACTGTTAAAGCTCCACATATTAAAGGAAGCGCTCCATGAATGTTTCAAAAGCTTCATTTGGATAACCTTATGATATTTTTTTTAGGAATAAAAAATCCATAGATTATATTATCAAAAGGAAAATTTGTATAAATAATTATCTTTTTTAAGGTGTGGTTTTTAATCTATGATTTTTATAGACTCAACTCTAGGGTTTGATATTCATTTTTTGAACCCTTTCATTTAGTGTAGATAACTAATTACAATTATGATTAGTCAATGACGACCATGTATTAACATGATTATTGTACTATTTTTAAAGATAGGCATTGTGTTAATGCATCATCCAAAATGGATCTTCATAAGTACCATATGAATTTATTGATGCTCTAAATGGTGAAGATTAAAATCTAAGACATTCAATGATGGTGTTGATTTTGTCAAATTTGGTTCATCAACTTTAGACAAACTTTAGACACCCTAAACAACTATGTTTTATCCCGGTGCTCGATGAGGGTTGCAATAGGATTTCCTCATCCAAGGTTGAAATTGTTCTTCTTGTTGAAATCTTTCCAAAGTTCTATTATGCACTAAAAACAGAGTTTCCATGCCAATGTTATGGCCTTGACAAGGTAACAGTCCAAATGTCCCCCACATGTCCAAGTGTCAACCATGTCAGTGCACCATAATCTGAATATGGGGAGTTAGTAATTTGGGGAAATCCACTAGAGACTTATAAAATCATCGCGGAGGTTCTAGGAGAGTGTCAAAATCCTAAACCCAACCACAATTCTAGCTATCAAAAATCTAGTAAACAGAGGGGAAGATATGACTTTTTCACTAGCCACCCTCTCATACTGTCATTAAAAGCTAACCCCCTTTGGTCCAAGAACCAGCTTAAGAACAAAAATATGTAATGATTGTCCTATCATCACTCTTCCTTCAAAGGAAACATCTTGAAAGACAACACACCCCAAAAGAAATTTATGAATTAACAAAAATTTGTGTAAATAATACTTTATAAATCACCTTTGTCTCATAACATTTGTGTATATTGAATTATTTTATAACACACCTAACACATATACCCAAGACCCTTATTAGATATTATAATATAAAATATGTTATATTATAATATGTTATAATAAAACATATATTATAACATATTATATATTATAATTATAACATATAACCAAGATAAGATGAGACTTATTAGAAGTTCTGTCATAGATTGATTATATACTTTTATGAGAAGTTCCATCATAGATTGATATTTCTTATAAGAAATCATCATCTATTTTAATGGAGATTATGTCTTTGTATTTTCTTTAGTATCGATAAATATTATATTTCCAATATCATTTGAAAGGCTTTTATTTTAATGGAGATTATGTCTTTGTATTTTCTTTAGTATCGATAGATATTATATCTCTAATATCATTTGAAAGGCTTTTGATTATCGAAATTATGTTAAATTTTGATATTATTTTAAATTATTATAAATTTTAATTTTGATATTGATATTATGTTAAATTTTGATTTTTTAAAAATTTATTACAAATTTTAATTTTGATATTTAATTGTTGGAAACGATGGTGATTATGATTATATCTTTAGTGTTACTTAAATTTGATAATCAACTAACTTAAATACCTCTCTCAAGTAACTTAAATACTTCTCAACATGAGTAAAAAAATACTATGATAATCAATAACTTAAATATCTGTAATACCTCAAGTAACTTAAATACTTCTCAACATGAGTAAAAAAATACTATGATAATCAATAACTTAAATATCTTTAATACCTCTTAACATAAAGATAAGTATTAAAAAAAATTAAAACAATACCTTTTTAGCATTAAAAAAAGATGAAGATTAAAAAAATTTACTCCCTTTAATATTTTTATTTATTTTAACTTTATATATTATTTATATAAAAAAAATCATAATTAATAAATACACACTTAAAATATAATAACTTCATTTTCAATTATGATATATTTACTTGAATTGTGACTATTTACCTAAGTGGGCCTAATGGTTAAGAACATGTGTTTCCTTCTAAGAGGTCACAAGTTCAAATCCAGAGGGGGGTAAGGTATGTATACCTCTGTAGACTTTACCAGTCAAATCATTGGGAGAAGGGGGTCCCATACACGAATTTGATGTATATTTACTTGAATTGTGACAACTTTGGAAACAAAATTTAATTAAATCTATCAAAGTTTGATCGTGATGTTTTCTTTAAAGCCTAGTTTAAAAGTTCATTTTTCTAGGTATATATTTTATACATTTTTAATAATTTTACTTAAAATATGGTTAAAAAAATGTTGGAAATTAGAATCACTACATGGAGGAGATCTCTCGCTTCACAATAGGGGGTCTCATACACCAATTTGTCCCATAAAAAGGGATCATATACACTAATTTGTTGGTGTATGGATTTACTGTGCCCTTAAAATTGGATTATTATTATTACTAGTATACCCCTGAAGCAGGGGAAAGGCAACCCTGGAGAGAACATTATATAATAATTTGTTTATAAGCATAGTATTTCATGAGAAACATTATAATGACATATTAATCGTTTCCATGCATAAAGGAGAAAAGAAATAGTGAACATGTGCAAATTATTTAAGTAAAAACATGATTGATAGGTATTTGTTAGCAAGTATTTGACACAATTATTATTAGCATCACTAAGTACTACTAAATATAGAAGAATGGACCAAGTCTCACATTCCATGTATAGAAGTATGATTACAACACAAAATAATCTAGAATTTAAATGACAAAGTGTTAGAAAAACAAGATCACAGAGTAATAAAATAAAACAAATACGGAAATAAAACATACAAGATACACAATACAATATATACATAGATATACTTGGTTCACCCAGTGTGGGATACGTCCACCAGAGAAATTTTCAGGTCCTTCCGTTATTATTATCTAGTAAATGAAGGGATACAACTGTTGGCACAGGGGCAGACCCCGGGTTCAATGATCAACAACGCACCAACAAAACCCTAACTATCGGCCCTTTCGGAAACACCTGCGAAGCAGATGAAGTCTCACCTAGGGTAGAGGCAGGGGTGGCTACAAAATTCAAGTGTCTGCAACCTAGCTGGGACACAGATCTGTGATTACAATACTCTATCAAAGCACTTAACAATTACTATTCATCAGTAATTCACCTTCATTCACGTTGTAGGTCAAAACCCTAGTTATAGAACAACGCGGTATTCAACTAGATCTAACACATTCAAGCACTAAGCACATCAAAATAGATTAGATATGGCATTCATTTGCATTACAAAGCACTAATCTATCATATCATATTCATCTAGACATACATTATTGCACTAACCATAAATCACATAAACAATACAATAACTGTAATGCACAAAGCAACCATAACACATGATATACGTGGTTCACCCCAGCATGTGGCTATGTCCACCAACTCTTTTTCTCTTCTATTATCTTCTGTCAAGCTTCTTACAGGCACAAAGCATCAAAACCCTACTCCGCAAAGGACATGAGATATGTGTGCACCTCACTAGATCCACCTTCCTTGAGTTAGGCTACAACACAAAGCTTCTCACAGTCTGTGCACAAATCACTACAGATGACCTGTACTTAACTCTGTAGCCTCAACATGCACTAAGCGCATAGCCTCTTAGAATTACTCACACTTAGCACAATACTTAGCACCTAGAATCGCACCCTTACTTACATCGCTTAGATTTCTATTTATAAATTACAAAAGGGCCTAAACATGGGTAAACCCATGGGTTGACATCCCCATACCTGTTACATAAACCCTAATCCAAAAAATTCCCTAAAAGGGGGCCTAGATCCTGTGATCTCTGCTTCAACTTACGCTCGGCCTTCGACCAACTTGTCGAAGTCCCAAAATAGTTCAAACATGACCAAGGATCTCCAAAACTTGGTCAAGGGCCAACAGGCACCCAACACTCACTTTTGACTCATCCCGAGTCACTCTGATCTGGGTAACTCTGCCTCAAAATCCTCGAGCTTGGCTGGAGCTTCTTCGACCTGCTACTTTGCCAAGGCCTCCTGCTCGATGAATTCCTGAATAACTGCCTCATTCACAGGTCCCTCTAAGAGATGTTCTACCGAAGTGACTACTTTTTCCAACTCTGCTCCTCGGCCTTCAATCTCCTAAAAAAATAGGCAAGTTGCATCCTAGACTGGTTGGAGCTTCTGAGTTACTTCCATGACTTTTCTTTGTATGGCATGAACCTGTTGTTGAGCCATGCACTATTCTTGGGATCTTTTCATCCTCTCAACTGCTGACAGGAGTTTCAATTGCGCTTGTACTATTGTTTCTTATTGCTTTGCCTCCTAGATCTGTGACTCCAGTGTCTTTAGTTTAGGGTCCTTGGTAAGGTGCTCATAATTCTGTGCACTTTGACTACTAATTTGTTTACATTCCTAGGCTAATTCTTTGATTCTCTCAACTGTGCTCCAAGTAGTTTCTTCTCTCTGGTCTCGCACTTCCTATAGAGTGCTTGGCACTGTTTGTAGCTCCAATTCTACTACTCTCTGTTGGAGCTGCTGAATGGCTTCAACAAGCTTCGTGACTTGATTTGCTACCAGATCTTCTTCCATTTGTTCTAACCCTGTCACAAAGTGAAGTGCTCTGTTGACTTCTTCTTTAATTCCGAACTGATCCACGAGAAATTTTTCTTTCTCTTGTTGTATTTGTGCTCTATCCTCTGTGAAATTCGATTGGAGGTCATCTTTTCCCTGTTGTGTAAGTCGACATTGCTCTATGACTTCATCTTGTACTTTCTTCAGGGCCTCTGTGGCTTGTTATTTTTCTTCCTACACGTGATGAAGGCGAGCTTCGATTGCATCAATTATTCTGTGAAGTTGGGCAATCTCATCTCCCAGCTCTGTCTCTTCTAATGGAGAAGGTGAAATGGACACTACCTGGCTGGAGTGAAGGGATTGTTGTACTCCTCACAACTCTACTTCAATCTTTTCATACATGGTTTCTTGTTTTGCTTCATTGCGTTGTAAAATATCTTTTGCAGTATCTGAGACAGTAATGATGATTAGGTCAATGTCATCCACCGTGAGTACAGTCTCCATCTTGGGCTTGCTAGCTTTGGACTTCTTCTGTGAAGAAGGTTTCGTGGGGGAAACCTTTCTTTTCCTAGATGTCTCTGTGTCATCAGGGGGATTCTTTGGCAGTGTTACTTCGCCTTGCTTCTGTTTATCTTCTTCCCCATTGTTCTCTTCTTTTTCTACTTCGTCATCACCTCCTCCTCCAGGTGAATTTGAAGCAGTTTCATCTGATACACTGTTCATCTCTTATACCTATTCTTTCTTCTTCTTTCTACTACTGCTAGGTTCATCATATTCTTCGTGAGTGACCATCAGACTTCTGATTAGGTCAGGGTCAGACAGTTTGGCCTGGTCGACTGGTATAAGGAACTCGACGAGCCATTCCTTATTGATTTCTTCCATGTCCTCCTTGGTGATCTTGTATTATGACTGTAATTCTTATTTACTTTCATCTACGTGCACAGTGATATAGATAAAATGCTTATTTGCAAGGAACTTCGCTAATGGTCTCAACCTATGAAGGGTGTTTGGTGTCATATGAGGGAAAGAATCAATAACCCTCTTCAGCTGTAGGTAGTAAGTACGGAACACCACGTTGGAATGCCATTGTTTCCCCATATCGCTCGAGTATTAGAGCATGGTAAACTTCATGGCTAATGGTTCAGATGGCTCAATTTATGGGAAGATCGCACCTTCTAGCATCTCCCAAGCAATGAACGCAATGAGGATCAACAACCAGCTAAAATGGAACTCATAGCCATGATCCTGGGCTTCGCGACAGTCCTGTTCTAACTGGTTTACTAGGTATCTCGCCCAATTCATCCGTAGTCCTTCCACGCATTTTCCCGCTACGTCAATGAAAAATCCTGTGACCCGCGTGGGTCTTTTCTTCCAGAATATCTTACCAACACTCAACTGGCAGGCTAGTTGCACTGCACCATTCTGAATGGAGGCTACCTTGTAGCATCGCTTCCCCTTTTCCACATCGTCATCGGTGTATTTAATCTTCTACACCAGGGCGCGATCTGCAGCCTTCCATGGATAAAATTCTTGCGGTTCTGGTCCCTTCATGCTTAATCTGGTGATCCTATGGATTAGCGCTGGATCGACGGTGATGTGTTTGTATAGCCACATATAATAGCTATGGAAGCATGACAACAAGATTTTAATGCACGTGTTAACCTCCTGGTGCCTTCCAAAGTGTGGTATCTTCATCGCGTTCAGGATAGTGGACCTCGCGATGTCCATAGTCCATGGATGGGGGATGATATTCGACTTCTTCCCCTTCGTCTTGGTCAAATACTTGTGAGGTGAGAGCATGCCATAACTCTTACGGTCTCCTAGATTATAGTCATTGATCTTCAAGGTCAAAATCCTCTCCAGCTGTGGTCTGGATGCGGATATTCCCTTCGGGAGGTACACAATGATGACTGTGTAGTCGAATTCCCTCAGGACACTATCATGACTCACCACACCGACTAGGGGTGGGATGTAATCAGGCATGATGGATGGGATTAGCTTCACATTCGCCAAGTCATCACAATGCTTGGTTATTTTCTCGGTCGCAGCTCTGGATGGTCCAGATCCACGAGTAGTCGACATGGAGGCTTGCACTCCTCACATCGACGAGGCTTGAAATCTTATGGACATCACCTTCTCTTCCATCAGATTGATTAGAATTTCTTCGATGGACTTTTCTAATGCACTAATGTCATCCGACATGCACACTCAAGATCAGGTCTCTCAGGTCAGTGATCAAACACTCACTGTAATGAAATGGATGGCGAAGTCTCAAAAAACATAGTGCGATAGTAGTCAGTTCTCTATGGGCTCAAATAATCACTATTTGCAAAAGTGTTCTCGGTGCAATGTTCGACAGGGTAAATAGGCAACATTGTAACAGTTTCTTCCAACAGGTTGTAAACCCTTATTCATTGCAATTCCATCCGTTATGGCACGGTCCCAACAATCCAATGGTGAACTTTCGGGCCATAACTGCTTTCCTAACCATTTGGGAGCGTCGATTGAATGGTCATAATGCCTCCAACGGTCATATGGCTTCGTCATGGAGAAGTGACAATCTATGTTGTATTGATATTCCGGTGAAGTCCCAATTCTGGAAACCTTCCTTCTGTGAAGTTCTTTCTGGAGCTTCTTGCAATTTTTCTAACCTGGCTTTCTTCTTGCTGAGCTTTCTAGCCTTTTTTCCTGTAATCTGTGTTACTAGGTTCCTCTTCCCATTCAGATTCTTATCTTCTCTTGGAATAGTAACTTCACGATGTTGATGATCTTTCATAGGGTTCAAGTGTGATACTTCTTTTCTTTCTGGGGTAGGTGCCCTGCTCTCCTGTATGGATAGGTTCTTCAAGTTTGTCTGTGTTCTATCAGCTTCAACATCCAAGTCTTTGATCCTTAGTAGCTTTAAATTGTTTTCATATTCTTCTATCAAGTGCATTATTCTCCTAGCCATGAAATCCTTTAACTCTTTCTTTTTTTGTTCTAGAGCTTCCTCTTCTTATTTTCTTCGGATCTGATCCTTCTCAATCCAGGTCTTTCCTAGAAAAAATAACAAATGGGGTGTTGTTCTCAATAAACTTAATGACCTCAAATTCTTCCTCTGTCGAAGTGCCATGGGAACTCATAGGTGTCTGGGTAAGTCTTCCGCATAGGTTAATCATCTTTCCTCTAAATAATCCCATTCCTCCCAATGAAGGGTCCATATCATGCTTTCCCAAAATTTCCCAAGTTTTTTCTGGCATAATATTCACCTGTGTTTCCTCATCCAGAACACAGTCTATGTCGAAGTCTCATATTCTTGTTTCTATGCATTCTTTATCTTTTAAGATCTCTGATAGATTCATGTCTCTATGATCATTCAGGGTTTCTTTCATCTGCAATAAAACAATCTCTGTTTCTTTCTGGGATTCTGCCATAATCTTAGTCTCTTGGCTTACCTCATGGTTTTCTTGTCTCATATTTTCAACTTTAGCAATCATTCTAGGGCAATCCAAAACTTCATGGTCCATAGCTTTACAACAAAGACAACTAGGATTTCTACTAGGGCATTCCTTAGCCAGATGTCTCGGTCTTCTACAACTGTAATAAAGGGTTAATCCTCTCTTTCTCTTAAATGATCCCCAACTTTTGTTGTACTGCGCACTGGGGTCACAGTAACTAACCTGCAAAAAATTATTTCTAGGATCTTGCATCCATTTGTTAGTCAAAACATTCTTTCTATGCATAAGAATAACATATCTTTCATTATTGTTATCAGATCTACTCATATCAAATCTTCTTTCTTCTAATTGTGCCCTAGTTTTTAGACTAAGAATTTTTTTTTCAAACATACCTAGGTCCATACTTTTGAAAAGAAAAGAAAAAACACTTATCTTTCAGAGCACAAAGCTTTCAAATCTTACCATTTTTTTTTCTTCAGATCTGGTTCCTTTCTTGGCATAGAGCTTCCCAAGTCAAGTTGAATATTGTGCACTATAAAAGCAGATCTATGGACAGAGATTTTTCTTTTCTTCTTCAATTCCCATCAATCATAGTTTCAGTTCCCGGAAACAGAACCATTTGTTGGCACAGGGGCATACCTGAGGTTCAATGCTCAATAACGCAGCAACAAAACCCTAACTATCGGCGCTTTCAGCAACACCTGTGAAGCAGATGAAGTCTCAACTGAGGTAGAGGCAAGGGTGGTTGCAAGACTCAAGTGTCTGCAACCTAGTTGGGACACAGATCTGTGATTACAATACTCTATCAAAGCACTTAGCAGTTACCATTCATCAGTAATTCACCTTCATTCACATCACAGGTCAAAACCCTAGTTATAGAACAACGCGGTATTCAACTATATCTAACACATTCAAGCACTAAGCACATCAAAATAGATTAGATTTTGCATTCATTTGCATTACTAAGCACTGAGCTATCATATCAAGTTCATCTAGACATACATTATTGCGCTAAGCATAAATCACATAAACAATAAAATAACCATAATGCACAAAGAAACCATAACACAGGATATACGTGGTTCACCCCAGCATGGGGCTACATCCACCAACTCTTCTTCTCTTCTATTATCTTCTGTCAAGCTTCTTACATGCACAAAGCATCAAAAACCTACTCCATAGAGGACAGGATATCTACGCACACCTCGCCAGATCCACCTTCCTTGAGTTAGGCTACAATACAAAGATTCTCACAGTCTATGCACAAAGCACTGCAGATGACCTGTACTTAACTTTGCAACCTCAACATGCACTAAGCACATAGCCTCTTACAATTACTCGCACTTAGCACAATACTTATCACCTAGCATCACACCCTTACTTACATCGCCTAGCTTTCTATTTATACATTACAAAAGGGCCTAAACATGGTTAAACCCATGGGCTGACATCCCCATACCCGTTACATAAACCCTAATCCCAAAAATGCCCTAAAAATGGGTCGACATCCCGCGATCTCTGCTTCAACTTGCGCTCGGCCTTCGACCAACTTGTCGAAGTCCAAAAATAGTTCAAACATGACCAAGGATCTCCAAAACTTGGTCAAGGTCCAACAACAACCTACAACACATCCATTGTAACTTAACCTTCTTTCTGTCACAATCTCTTCTCTCAGAATACAATATTCGCAATAATACATAGCCGCAATACATTTCCCTCATAAAAGAGGGTTGCCTTCTAGGGAAAAAAAACCCAACATAACTTCTATCATCAGATATTCATCCTTATAATGAACGGTCCAGATTTAATATGAAATTACAATATACATTTACAAGGCAATTTTTCTTTCGGAGGCTTCACCCTCGAAACCCCGTCAGGGGCCCGCTTGCCTTAGGACCTCGCAAAGGGGGTAACACCCCTTTGTACTCCCCCACATGGAGGAGTGTATATTCTTCCAAGGTGTAAAGTCTTCATGGGGTATAAACACGGCTAAAGACAAAGACCTCCGAATCAGGAAGATAATCCCCTCCACAACGAACAATCTTCCACTTGGAGACTGATCTCAAGAAATCCATCGATGTTGTATATGTTTGAATATGATCCTTCTTGGAGCTGGAAAATTTCTCATCTTCATCTTCATGCTTGAAAACCAACTGAAACTGAGTAGGAACTCAATTTTTCCCTGGTTACTTCCTTAGTTAACATCTCTGTAGGATTTTGGCTAGTGTGTATCTTTTCCAACTTCAGATCTTATGAAATGGTACCTGAGTTGTATATTCTTAGTATTTGAATGGAAGGAATTTCTTTGCAAGATGAATGGAACTCTGACTATCACAGTACAACCTACTATTCTCCTGCTTCTTTCCCAATTCCTCCATAAACCTCTGTAACAAAATAATTTATTTACTAGCCTCAGCAGTACAGACTGTTAAATTTGACTTTTTTTCCTGTTTGGAAAAAAATTCAGATCGTGATAACTTCGTCGTACGGTGTCCATTTTAAAAAAATAACATACTAAAAGAATCGACATGACAAGAACTACGCGATGGCACTGGTTTCATTCGAATCTAAGAAATTTGATTTTTTTCCCTTCATGGATCCATTTTGGATCACTCTCAGCTTGTATAAATGACTTGAAATTAGTTTATAGTCTGCAACTCTGACTACCAAGTTTTCATTCTACATGGTACTAAAATCCTTTAGCACAAATCTTGTGCTAAAAAATTCATTGATATAAACAAATTACTCATCAGCTATTTGAATTGAAAATAATTGTGCATTAGGGAAGTTGTCTTCTAAGTTAGTAGGTTCTTCTCCATTTGTTATACTTGATAAGTGATCTGGTCTGGCGTTCAGCTTCCCTTAATTATTACTTCAAAATCAAATTCCTGAAACAATAATAGCCATCTACAGATGCTCCACCCCCCCAATACTGGCTTGTTGACTATATATTTGAGGGCAGAATGATCTGTGAACATTTTAAAGTGTTTGCCCAATAAGTAATGTCTGAATTTCTACAGTGCATACACCATGGCTTGATCTGGATGTTATGAGAAGAATGAAATGACTACAGATTATTAATAGGTGCTTAACACAAAATAACAGAGATATGGTCAAATTGGTTTTCTATTCAATAATGAAATAAGCTGAAACTGTAAAATGCAGTGGAAAACAAGCTTGATGGAATGGTGGCGGCTTATCTTTGAGAAGAGATGTGACGACTGTGCTCATTTACAAGAAAATGGTTACAATGAGGCTCTAAAGGAATTTTTACAATAAACAGGAATGTCAAAAACCATAGACATCCAAAAACCTAACCCTAGGAGATGAAGTGTCAAAAGTCATGTGGGCCTCGTTTGGATAAGTCAGTACATCAACATCACGAGGTCGTAACTTTTGCATACGATCTTCATTTGACGCGCTCAATACCTCATTAGAAATATCTATCCAAGGAATACAACTTTTGTGTGAGCAACATTGAAGGAACTTCCATGTTAATCCCCCTTTTCCAAAAAAACATCGTTTAGAGCCTCAAAATGGTTCCGAAAGTTTCAGTACCCGAAAAACTGCTAAAAATAGTAAATTACCAAAATTGCTAGAAAACTATTTTGAGCTAGTTGAAAAGGTGGGTGGCCACCGATATCCACTTGGATCAATCCTCCTTCCTTAGGAAGCAATGGTCTCCATTGCGTTGAGTTCCCCAATCAGATGAGGAAATTTATGTTGAATTTGGCCCCGGGTGAGCCACTTTCCTTGGTGCAGGAGTTGCCTTGCTTTGACAACTCGATAAAGATGGATCCTTTTTTGTCGAGTGCCCTTGATCTGTGTGTCCAAAATATGATCACTGGATGCATGTTGTATGCAGTCGGGGTTGAGCTCTGTTGGTGTCAGTTTTTCTGCTAATTCTGAGGTGTCCAATAATGGTGGGGAATAAGGGCGAAGGAGATCCACGTTGAACATTGGGTGCAGGCCAAGGAAAGGAGGAATGTTGAGCTCAAAATCATTATCCCCCATGGCCTTGGTGATGGTGTACGACCCATAACAGAGTGGGTGAAGCTTCCGATGTGGTCCTGTAAGGCGTTCTTTCTGCAAGTGCAACCAAACTTTGTCGCCCATCTGAAACTTATGTGGCACCCGATGTTGATCATGGTGTTGTTTGTACTTGTCATTGGACTTCTGTATGATATCCTAAACTTATTGGTGGATGTGTTGGATCCGCTCAATGAACTAAGTGGCTTTTTCAGCTTCAGTTGGAGCAGGAGATGATTCAGTCGAGGTAACCGTAAGGGGAAGTGCAACATCTATGGGACTCAATGGTTGGAATCCCAAACCCACCTAAAAGGGGTTGTGGTCAATTTAGCTATGCAAGGCTCGATTGTAGCTATGTTGGACATAGGGAAGTCTCTCATAACATGTGCAAGGGTTCTTGTAATTATACATGTAAAGGATATGCACAATCATTCAATTTACGACCTCGGTTTGGCCATTTGTCTAGGGGTGGAAGGTCGTGGATTTGCTGAGCTTGGTGTCCAACAGTGACCAGAGGCTCGATCATAATGTGATGAGAAATAGATTGTCCCAATTTGAGACAATGGATTTTGAGATTCCAAAATGTACCAGACTTCTTCAAGAAGAGCTTAGTAGTGGCCTCTGTTGTGATGCTCTTCTTGCAGGAAACCAGAATCGCCATCTTAGAAAAGCGATCAACAACCACAAAAATACAGTCATTTCCCCGCTTGGTGGATGGGAGGCCCAACATGTAGTCTATTGAGATGGATTCCCATGCTTGTTAGGAGTAGGAAGAGGGGTGTACAAGCGTTGTTTCTTAGTGGTCATTTTGGCAATAGTGTAGACAATGCAGGACCTGATATAATTTTTGACCTCCTATCGAAGTTTTGGCCAGTAGAAATGTTTCTATAGCATCTCCATTGTATTTTAGATTCCGAAGTGTCGTGTCACCCGAGTATAGTGGGATTCCTAGATCAACTTCTCTCACTCACTTGATGGAACACAGATATGGCCCAGACGACACAACAACCCATCCTAAAGATGGAATATATCAACAACTGCATTTGCACACAACATTTGGTAGGTGGTGGAGAAGTCTGGGTCTGTCTCATAGAGTTGGGGGCATTCAGAGGTCTCATGGCTGCAAGATTCTAGCACCGTGGTGAGTGTCGTGACTGGTGGTCTACTAAGGCAATCAGTGACACGGTTGGTGCTTCCTGTTTTATACTTGATGTTGAGGTGGAATTGCTGCAAGTATGTGGACCACTTTTGATGGTGGTCATTCTGCAATTTTCCTTGTGTCTGCATTAACTACAGTGGCTTATGATAAGTGTGGATGAATGTCTCCTTCCCAAGAATGTAATGTATCCACTGGAGGTAGGCTTGCAAACCTGAGTACATTTCTTTGTCGTAAATAGGGTACTTATGGACAACATCTGATAGTGTTTCATTATGATAAGCCACAGGGTGGTTGTGCTGAGTGAGAACGACACCCACAACATAGTCTGAAGCATTTGTCTTGATCTCAAAGGGATGTTGCAGGTATGGTAGTGAAAGTACTGGGGTTGAGCACAAGCGCTACTTCAAATCATCGAACGCTTGTTGTTGGGATCGACCCCACACAAATTTCGCCTTACCACCACCTCTATTTATTTGGCTAAGGGCCCATGCAATATGGGAGAATCCCAACATGAACCTGCGGTAGAAATTGGCAAGGCCCAAGAAGCTCCGAAGCTTAGTGAGTGTGGTTGGGGCTGGCCAATCACAGATGACTTGGATCTTGGCTGGATCCACATGTATGCCATGCTGATCAATGATGTAGCCTAGGTAAAGGACCTTGTCTATGTCGAAGGAGAATATTTCCAAGTTGTCGTATAGATTGCGTTGTCGTAGGGTGTGCAGAACCTGCTGAATATGTTGCAAGTGTTCTTCCCAAGTCTTGTTGTAAATGAGAATGTCATCCAGATACACCACTACAAAAGTATTGGTGAATGGTCACAGAATATCGTCCATCATCCTCATGAAAGTGGCTGGAGCATTTGCCAAACCAAAGGGCATGACCAACCATTCAAAAAGGTCTTCCTTTGACTTCAAGATGGTCTTCCATACATCTGTTTGTTCTATCGGGACTTGGTGGTAGCCAAACTTCAGATCAATCTTACTGAAGTATTTGGCCCTGGTGAGTTGATCAAGAAGGTCATCGATTTGGGGAATCGGGTACCATTTTCTGACTGTGATTTTATTCAGAGCTCGATAATCAATGCAGAGTTTCTAGGTTCCATCTTCCTTCTATATTCGCACGATTGGGCTCCCGCAAGGTGATGAGCTAGGATGGATGTGCCCCTTGTGGAGTAGTTCTTAGATTTGTCACTTGATCTCCTCATTCTCTAACAGAGAGAGGCGATAGACTGGCCCATTGGGGAGCAGTGCGTCGGGGGTCAGATCGATGGGGTGCTTGACCTAACAGTGCAGAGGTACCCCGGTAGGTGAGTAGAAGATATCTTAGTATTCTTCCATGACCTTATCTACTTGCTTCTGTTGTGTGGAGAGGTCGGTTGCAGATACCCTGGATGTGGCTATGATCTTTAGCTCATTATGAGAGTGAATCATGAAGAAGACAAACTTCCTCGTCTAAGAGATAACCTTCCTGCATTTCTTAGCAAAGATCAAGGAAATAACACTAGGTGGGACTGCCTTGGGTATCCTGTATAATTTCTTGTTCAAAGTAATAATAACACTACGAAGCCTAGACTCATATACAACATGACGTTTCCATAAATAAGGTTGGCCCAAAAGAACATCACAAACTTCCAAAGGAGCAACATCACACAATACCTCATCTTCGAAGAGCTTGATGTCGTACAAAAGTTGACACTGTTGGCTAATGCGGAGATCACTTCCTTGGTAGATCCATTCAATGGTGTAGGGTTGTGGGTGCGGCGTTGTCGGCAGGGCTTGCCACTTGACAACGTTTGTTGAGATGAGGTTCTTCTGGCTACCCACATCTGTGAATGGAAGATGTGCTCTCCTTCTTCTTGCTCATCTGGTTCACTAGGCTAGAGCTTGGTGGTAGCAACAATGGCACTCAGTTCTGCACCAATGATCTGTCTTCCCCTTTCCGGTTCTGACTCAGAGTCAGAACCTGCATCTGATTCAGAGGCTTTCACTTCGGCCACCAAAGACTGCTTTGAGCGGCAGTCAACAGTGTTATTCCAAGGGCTCTTATGGAAGTCACACCACTTTTTGGTGTCTTTCTTTGTCTTTTTGGTGTCCTTCTTTGCTTGCGTCTTGGACTGGTTGTCCTGATACTGCCCATCTTTGTTATGTGCCTTGTTTTGTGGGTTGGGGCCGCCCTTTCCTGGATTTTGTTTTGAGGGGTTCCCAAGCCCAAATTTTTGCATCTTTTGTTTGAGCTTCTACTCGATTTTGATGGCATATCGGTAGGTCATGCCCAAGGATGAGATGTCCAAAAATTCCATTTCAGTCTGGATGTATCTATGCAGAGCACCAGATGTCGCTCTGAATCTTTGATACCCAAATTGGTGTGCAAGGTATGCAAGATATTTGTGAAATTTGGCACTGCTTGGTCTCTTTCTTGCTGCAGTGTGGTCCATTTGGTATACAAGTCATCATAATTTCCGATAGGGTAATATTGTTCCTTAATAACATCCCTGAAGGATTCCCAAGTGGAAGTAATTGTAAATAATTAAGGTTCCTCTATTTTCTTTTGCTCACAGAAAGTTTCCCACCAATCTTTGACATGGGGAACGAGTTTGAGGAGAACAAAAGTATTTTTTTCTTTATTCAAAAAGTTATGGATAGAAAAATACCCTTCTAGTAGATTCAACCACTTGCCTAAACCATCTGCGTCTATCTGACCTTCAAATATAGGAATATCGAAGTTTATTTGTACCTTGAAGGGGGTGGAATCTTTGTTTGAAGAAGATGCGTCGCATGTTCGTAGCCGCTGAAGGATTTGCGCGAAACTATCCATCATCTGGTTCCTCTGTTGTGTGAGGGCTTGCTCAAGCATGTAACAACCCTAGGAGAATATATGTTTAGGGATTATTAAGTAAAATTTTTTTATTAGGTAATTAATTTTTCTAACATATTATTAATTAAACAAATATTGGTATAATGATACTAATTAAATATTTATTAATTAATTAATGGTTACAATTTGATTAATTAATTGATTAATTAATTACCTGTTACATTCATTGACATGAGTATTAAATTAAGAGGGTTAATAAATTATATTGTTTAAATTAAAGATTATGTATATAGAGGGGATAAGGGGCATTAATAAACGGATAAGGAACATGAATAAGTGGATGAGGGGCATTAACTAGGTGGATAAGGTAA
>ML783245.1:130649-170731 GCA_009831015.1 Picea engelmannii | reverse complement strand
AATGTGAATTTAATGAATGTTTAAATGCTATTAGGATGATGTTGGATATGATGCAATCTATTTTGGGTAAATGATAATCTTATGAATGGGTGTCGAAATTGAATTATGGGATATTATGAGATCTATTTCTAAATGGAAAACTTGGATGTTAATTTATCGGTATAGGGATACCAAATTGAAATGACGATAGTATGCAATTACACGATGATAATGCATAGAAATGTATGAGTTTGTGTTACAGACTAATCTATAGGTTATGGGCTATAAAATAGCCAAGGGATAATGATGATGAAAGTGGATATCAAGACCACTAACCAAGAAACATTATGGTATGAATATTGTATGTGGAATTTATATTGGTTTGGATGCACTGCTATGATATGTGGACCAGTGCATGATTTCAAGTGATGACACTGCCCAAAACCGAATAAACGATGACAAAACCCCTAGCAACACGGTGCCACTGTATATTCCATTGTAGGGTGTGGACCCTAGTTATGAGTAGGAGGGGTAGAGGCATTTCCCACCATGTATCATCCAAAACCTGAAGTCATGGGAGGACGGTGTTAGTTCACGCTTCCCAAGACATGTGATGATGACTGTCAGATGCCTGCTAGGGAAGCTTGGTCGAGATAGCAACACTTCCGCTTACGGGTTCTATTTGGAGTTAGGTCAATATAGTTTTTCGCTCCAAGATAGTCTAGCAGAGGAAGGATAGGAATGGATATGGAAGTAGTTTAGGGAGGAAGGATGAGTAGTAATAGTTGAGAAGGTATGGAGATCTATCTTGTGGTGGAATTTAATGTTTTCCCTTCAAAAAAAAAAAAAAAAGAGAAATGTGTATATATGAATATTCATTATTACGTAACTAAACCACAATTGTTTAAATAAAATTGTTGAACCGGATAATAGTAATTAAAGGATTTCTCAAACAATTGATTGGTTTGTTGTCTTCTATAAAAGACTAGTCTTGCTGACTGGATTGGATGCATACATAAATTACTAAAGGATGACAGTTTTGATTATTAGTACTGTTGGACACACCTACCACACTTAGAGGGGGGGTGAATGAGTGTGGGGCTCTTTTTCCCAAAACCTCCCTCTTGCACAAAACTTATCAATTATCATTCAACATTTATTCATTACCCATTGTTGTCATTTATAACTAGTTAGATGTAGGCACATATCAGCATCATATATCAGTAATATATCATCAACAAGTCATCATCATAATGGACACAAAGAACACAAGATGTATGTACAATTTTATTTTTATTACGGACTACAATCCTTGGGTTTATCAGCAACAACTGAATAGAGTACAACTCTACAAGAGCACCAACTCTATATGCAAGACTCAACTTACACCCTCATCATCAACTGAGATGAGGAAACAATCCTCAACAGATATCAATCTGTCAACAGGTAAGCGACCTGTCAGTAGTGCATCCTGCGTGTGAACGCGCTCTGGCTCACTACAGCCCGCGTGTGAACGCGGCCAGTGTATAATGCAACAAGCGTCTGCTCTTGATCACTTAGGGTTCTGCTTTGCTTCACATGCTCAGATCCTCTGCAACCTGCAATCACTTTCTCTTATGTCTTCCACTGTCCAAAATGACCCACAGCCAGTCACAATACATCCAAGCTCTCCAATAGCTTGCTCATGCTCCACATCAAATCAATATGAATGCTATCTCAATCATGCATACACAACAAGTGTACCATAGGAATCATGTCACTACTGAATCACAAGAGTGTTGCTCACTCCATCCATCAAATCAACCAAATTGAGCCACATCATAGAATACATACCAAGAATGCCCTAAGCATTCACAACATATCAAACAATAACATCTATCAAGACAATAATGTAACCATACCAGTGTCTGAGTGATAGATCTAAGGCCATAGAATGCAGATTTGGAACCTGCCTCATCATCCAAGAGCTTGGCACCAACTCAAACACAAATATCCATGATTTTATTGAGTCCACGCTCCCTGTACACAGTTAGACCGTGTGTACACTCACCCTATACACAGCCAGCCCGCGTGTACCCGCACCCTATACATAGACAACCCGCATGTACATCAGAAAATAGGGTTTTCTATGACTCCGAGACTTTTTCCATCAAGATCTCCGATATTGCCGAAACTTTGATGCGTCCATGAGATCCTCCTCTCGCTCTCTTCCTCAGAATAGATCTTCAATCATGCTCAAGAGATCCACACCAATAAGATTCTCTCACAAGAAGCTCTCCATCAATACTCCAAAAGATATTACCAAGAAGCTCTCCATTGATCCATAAAGGATTCTCACAAAAATGTACATTTTACAAGAGATCATAGCTTCTTATTTATACTTTCATCTTCTAGGTCACTTAACCTATTTTAAGGTTACTTAAGCCATTTCTAGGTCTCTTAACCCATTTTCCTTATTTTAGGGTTAACCACTTTCCATGAATAGAAAGTTCTCCAATACTTTATCATTTAAATATTCCTTCTTGATTTTGTCACTTTTCTTTATCATTTAAATAATCCATCTTGATTTTGTCACTTTACTTTATCATTTAAATAATGATTTCTTCTTTTCAATTATTTTTACTTCTTTGACCTTTTGGGGCTTCAAGCCATCATATGGGGGTCCTCCAACTTCATAATATCATAACTCTCAAACCGCGAGGAGTTATGTGACATTCCACATACCACCAGAAATGGCATGACAAGCACTATCCATCTAGGATAGTTTCACCAACAACTTCATTGATCTTCATCTCATTATTCCACATACAAGCATGGGTCCTCCATCCATTCTTTTAGGATAACTCATTCCATAAAGCGTCTTCCCGTGAGGGATTTCACCATAACGGGACCACTTTGGAGTTCATCCATTTGTTTACCTTATCAACCATAATGAGACAATAATGATTCATCTTTGCATCGATTGGTTTCCACTTGGACATATAACATTCTCATCAAGGGCATCATATCAATTAATTACTTGACATCAATCAAACCAAACCATTTACATAAATGACATATGATCCAACAATCTCCCAAGTAATCAAACCATTGGCATCAATGACAACATGATCCAACAAGTACATGAACGAGACTTGTATGTACTAGCTACACATGCATTTCTTGTACATATACACTAGTATGTATGAGTTTTCTTGGCTTACTTACTGATAATGTCGGTTAATTGTTATGAATGTGTGAACCATGTTTCTTTTCCTTTGTACCATAAGATACCTTAACTTCGGGACGAAGTTTCCTAAAGGGTGGGTGTATGTAACAACCCTAGTAGAATATATGTTTAGGGATTATTAAGTAAATTTTTTTTATTAGGTAATTAAATTTTCTAACATATTATTAATTAAAAAAAGATTGGTATAATGATACTAATTAAATATTTATTAATTAATTAATGGTTATAATTTGATTAATTAATTGATTACTTAATTACTTGTTACATTCATTGACATGAGTATTAAATTAAGAGGGTTAATAAATTATATTGTTTAAATTAAAGATTACGTATACGGAGGGGATAAGGGGCATTAATAAACGGATAAGGAACATGAATAAGTGGATGAGGCGCATTAACTAGGTGGATAAGGTAATAAATGTGTAGGTAAAGAAATAAATGAGGAGAAAGAGCGGTGAATGGGGGATATGAGCGGAGGAGGCTTACAGATTTGGGGGATGATCATTCGACTTGGATTTTTGGGGGAGGGCTCTCTTGGATTTGGGAATTGGCTGGAGAGAGTTGAGTTGGGGAGTCGGGCAAAGGATCAGTACAGGGGGGCACTGGTTTTCTAGAGGTTTTGGGCACAGGGGCCAGCATATCCATATGGTATCCTGGAGCTAGGAAGTTGTCCTAGTTGGCAGGGTGGAAACAAGGTTTGGGCAGTGTTTGACACAATTGAGCAACGAACAACCAGATCAACGGGGGAATTAGCATCAGGGAGAGGTAATTTAATTATTTTGTTGAGTAATTCTTATGTTGTGGATAAAATTTTAATTTTTTTTTGTTGAATATCATATGCTCATATGTTGGTGATTGAATTATTTTAGTATAATAAAGAATTATATGCTAAATTAGAATTAAAATTTTGTATTTTTTTTACGGTTACTACAAAGAAACATTTTGAAAGGACCTCTTTTCCTATAATCTTTCTTTTCTCCTACCATGAGAGGTTGCTTGGGCGTGTGAGATCTTTTTTCCTCAAGAGAAACAAGCTCGAGACCCAACTCTTTGTACTCTGACCTCGTTGGCGACATGCATTAAGACGACAAGGAGAAGACCACTCTGATACCACTGATCTGGATGTAATGAGAAGAACGAAATGACTATAGATTATTAACAGGTGCTTAACACAAAATAACAGAGATACAGTAAAATTGGTTTTCTATTCAATAAGGAAATAAGATGAAACTGTAAAATGCAACGGAAAACAAGCTTGTTGGAATGGTAGCGGATTATCTCTGAGAAGAGATGTGGCGGTTGTGTTGATTCGAAAGAAGATGGTTACAATGAGGCTCTGAAGGATTTTTTACAATAAACAAGAATGTTAAAAAACCTATACATCCAAAAACCTAACCCTAGGAGATGAAGCGCCAAAAGTCATGTAGGCTCCATTTGGGTAAGTCAGTACATCAACTTGCCGGGGTCGTAACTTTTGCATACGATCTCCGTTTGATGCACTTAATACCTCATTAGAAAGATATATTCGAGGAATAAAACTTTTTTGTGAGCAACATCAAAGGAACTTCCATGTTGCTCCTCGTTTTCCCAAAAAATGTCATTTAAGGCCTCAAAACGACTCTGAAAGTTTCAAGACCTGAAAAACTACTAAAAATAGTAAATTACCAAAATTGCAAGAAATTTGTTTTGAGCCAGTTGGAAAGGTGGGTGGTCATCGATATCCACCTGGATCATGGCCAAATATTTTCTTTATATTTTGTTGTAATTCTTCTTTGAGTCTGATAACTTCCTGCTTGTAAAGGATATAGGATGATCTAAGTCACCTACTCCTGGTTGCGCCAAAATTGCTCCAAGTGCTATTTTTGATGCATATACATGCACAATAAATGTCTTTTCCCAATCAGGAAACACTAAAATAGGTGTTGTCACCATCTTCTCCTTCAAAGTATCCAATCCCCGTTGACAATCCTTGTTCCACTGAAATTTGGTGTCCTTCTTTAGCATCTTTTCCATCGGCATGGTAATATATGCATACCCCTTGATAAACTTCCTATAGTACCATGTATGTCCAAGTGTGTCTCTTAATTGGTGCACTAACTTCGGTGGTGGTATGTTCACAATTACAACAATCTTAGCAGGGTCAACCAGTAACCCTTGTTTACATACCACATGTCCTAAACGTATCCCAAAAGGTGTGCTAAAAATACATTTCTTGATGTTTAATGAGATTCGACATTGCTTACACCTATCCAACATTAGTCTTAAGAATTCTACATGATATTTCAAGAGACTAAAAACATTCCAGTCATCCAAATATACTTCTAAGAACTTATGTATTAAATCTTTAAAAGTAGTTATGACCACCCTTGAAAAGATAGCTAGTGCATTCTTATATCCAAAGGGAATAACTGTATACTGATAGGATCCCCATTTTGTGGCAAATTTAGTCTTATGCCTATCCTCTGGAGCTATTTTAATCTAATGATAACCTGAGAATCCATCTGTGAATGAATATTCTTCCTCTCCCCCCACATTCTCTAAGATATCAACTATAAAAGGGGCAGGGAAGGGATCATGTAAGCAAGAGTCATTCAATTTCCTTAGATCTACACAAATTATTATTCCCCCCCTTTTTCTTTTTTTTGGACTACCATGGGACTGATCCATTCGGATTCTTCCACTGGCTCTATGATACTAGCTTCTAGAATTTGGTCAAGTTTTTCTTTCACTGTTTGCTTATACACTAGATTCAGCCTGTAAGGTCTCTGTCTACACGACAAGAACTACGCGATGGCGTTGGTTTCATTTGAATCCAAGAACTTTGAATTTTTTTCCTTCTTGGATCCATTTTGGATCACTCTCAACTTATATAAATGACTTGCAATTAGTTTATAGTCTACAGCTCTGAATTCCAAGTCTTCCTTCTACATGGCACTAAACTCCTTTGGTACAACTCTTGTTCTAAAAAATTCAATGATATCAGCAAAGTAGTCATTAGCTATTTGAACTAATAATAATTGTGCATAAGGGAAGTTGTCTTCTAATTTAGTAGGTTCTTCTCCATTGGTTATACTTGATAAGTGATCTGGTCTGACATTCAGTTTCCCTGGTTTAACTATTACTTCAAAATCAAATTCTTGGAACAATAATAGCCATCTATAGATGCTCCCTCCCCAATACTGGCATGTTGACTATATGTTTGAGAGTAGAATGATCTGTGAACATTTTAAAGTGCTTGCCCAATAAGTAATGTCTGAATTTCTACAATGCATACACCATGGCTAGACCTTTTCTTTATATTTTGTTGTAAATCCACTTTGAGTCTGATAACTTCTTGCTTGCAAAGGATATAGGATGATCTAAGTCACCTACTCTTGGTTGCACCAAAATTGCTCCAAGTGATATTATTGATGCATCTACATGTACAATAAATGTATTTTCCCAATCAGGAAACACTAAAATGGGTGTTGTCACCATATTCTCCTTCAAAGTATCCAATCCCTGCTAACAATCTTGGTTCCACTGAAATTTGGCATCCTTCTTTAGCATCTTTTCCATCAGCATGGTACTCTATGCATACCCCTTGATAAACTTCCTATAGTACCATGTATGTCCAAGTGTGGCTCTTAACTGGCACACTGACTTTGGTGGTGGTAAGTTCACAATTACAACAATCTTAGCAGGGTCAACCAGTAACCCGTGTTTACATACCACATGTCCTAAACGTATCCAAAAAGGTGTGTTGAAAATACATTTCTTGATGTTTAATGAGATTCGACATTGCTTACACCTGTCCAACATCATTCTTAAGACTGCTACATGATATTTCAAAAGACTAAAAATAGTCCAATCATCCAAATATACTTCTAAGAACTTGTGTATTAAATCTTTAAAATAAGCTATGAACGCCCTTGAAAAGATAGCTAGTTCATTCTTCAATCCAAAGGGAATAATTGTATACTGATAGGATCTCCATTTGTGGAAAATGTAGTCTTATGCCTATCCTCTGGAGCTATTTTAATATGATGATAACCTAAGAATCCATCTGTGAATGAATATGCTTCTTCGCCTCCCACATTCTCTAAGATATCATCTATAAAATGGGTAGGGAAGGGATCATGTAAGAAAACATCATTCAATTTCCTTAGATATACTCAAATTATTATTCCCCCTTGTTTTCTTTCCTAGACTACCATGGGACTGATCCATTCAGATTCTTCCACTGGCTCTATGATACCAGCTTCTAGAATTCGGTCAAGTTCTACTTTCACTTTTTTCTTATACATTGGATTCAGCCTATAAGGTCTCTGTCTAATAGGTCTAGCATTTGTTTTTAGGGGTATCTTCATCTCACCCAACTCACCTACTATTCCTTTCATCTCTGTAAAGGTTTCTAGAAAAAATTCGTTGTATTCACACAATAATTTTGTTATCCTTTCTAGTATCTTCTTATCCCAGTAGTATCTAATGCTTTCCATTTTAGGGTTTTATTTTGTCCCTATGTTTACTTTCTTGACCTAATTGGTGCAAAAAATGCCTATGACTCAAAAGATGGACCTTCCACCTCTAATTCTCCTTCAATCTCTATTATATGGATGTTTTGTGGATCATATTCTTTTGGTGTATCCTCTGTGACATGATAACATGAGAGTAAGTATTTGACTATCTATCTGTTATATTGTTGATATTTTGTGATAATTTCTACCTTAGGTTCCTCAAAAAATATCATTCCCTATATCAACTTCAGGGTTGAATCGATATTGGGGCTCCCGTGCTCAAATGAGAAAGTTAAAACAAAATTATGTTGTAATATTGTCCATTGTGTAGTGACTCTTGTTCTATGTACCAGTTCCTTGGTATCCCTTCCAATGTATGAATAAAGTAATGAGGCCATTCTTATGGTGGTGTCAACCCCCATTGTATTGTGCATTTCTCTATGTGCTCAGCTGGTCTTCCTCGCCCATCATATTTTTCCAATATATTATTCCCTTGTTCTGCACCAAATCGAATGAATAATAACCTTTTACATTGATACCAATCTTGAATCCTTCCCTTGTGTGTGTCCCACCATCTTCCAAGTGTTGCATTGAGTGAAATATCTAGAGCTAACAACCTTTGATTTTCCAAAACTTTTTCTCATAATTTTTCAATAATTCTTCTAATTCATTCAAACTATGAAAAGTGGGAGGTTCCCTTACTTCTGTATCGGTCCACCTTACTATGCACTCTATTCTAGCACACCTCCTTGTGAAGACTTTTGATATTATGGTAGTTGCAGGAGGTATTAAACCTCCATGTGTAACCCTAACAAGACTAGAATATTTTCAGAAGAAAGAAAAAACCCTAAAGCGTTGAACATAACCCTAGACGACAAGTCGGCTAAAGAAAATAATTAATATTCAGTGTTTAGCCTCCATAAAGAGAATTTGGCCCAAAAATCTAAGAAAGAGTAGTATAAATAAGGGATTCTGGAGCTCATTTGGACACACACAACTTGCAATTGCAGAAATTTAGTGTGCACTGCAGAAGTTTAGTAAGTGCGCAAGTCTGGAGAGTAGTTGCAGTTGCAACTACTACAACTTGTATTTTCGATTTTAGTCTTGGAATTTCTGTTGGTTATGGTTTGGAATTTTTGCTTGGTATCCTAGCTCTGGAGAGTGATACGCTACCTTGATTGGATATTAGGCCTAGGGTTTTCTTCCAAAATTATTCTCTGTCAAGTTTAAGGTGCTTGGGGGTGGCTTCGGCCTATGGTTGGGTGACAATATTTCTATATTTTCTATGGTGAAATGAGAACACCTAATTTTCCAATAGGTTATGGACCCACACTATCTTCAGATAGTCCGACCCTAGAAGATAGATTGGGACGATTTTCTTAGTTACAATTGCAGTTGTAGTCAAAGTTTTTGTTGCAACAACGAAACCCTAACCCTCTTGTTGAGGCACCTTAAGTGAAGAGATTGACCTAATTTCTAGATATCCTAGTGCACCCTGACTTAGCACACCTATTGGCACTCTCAGCAAGCTAAGACATCAAGTTTGAGTTTTTGATCAAAGTCAAAGGTTGACCAAGTCAAAGCATTCATGACTTACTCTATGAAGTCAGAAAACAAGTTAGAAGGGGCTTCTAACTTCAGAGCATGGAAGAAAAGGATTGACCTCATCCTTGCCAAGAATAAAGTGTTGGATATCGTGAAAGGAAAGATTTGTGGAACCACAATTTGAAGAAGGAAAAGAGAAGAAACCTCATAACATTGCAATTATGGAGAATTTCAAGGAAAATGACATCAATTCCATGAGTATCATAGTGGACTCTATAGAAGACCACTTGATACCCTACATCTCTCATCTTGACTCATCTAAGAAGATGTATGATTCCCTAACTAACCTCTTCTCAGTCAAAAACATTGGACAAGTAATGAGTCTAAAGAACAAACTCTATGACATGAAAAGGAATGATGATGATACCATAACATCATACTTTGTAAGAATCTCTCAGTTAAGAGATCAACTACAATTTATTGAAGAAATCATTTTAGAAAAGGAACTGGTAAATATAGTACTCAATGGCCTTCCCAAGACATGGGATGCATTTTCCACAAACATGAACTCAAGAAAGAAGTATCCCACATTTGAAGAACGTTGGACTTGTTGTGCACAAGAAGAATCAAGGATTAACACAAAAGAGAAATCCCAAAATAAATACGGAGATCAAGCCTTCACAACAAAGTTCAAGAATTTCAAGAATAAGAAGAAGTTTGGCTTGAGGAAGAAACTAAATCAAGAAAAGGATATGTCAAAGATACAATGCTTCAACTATCGAAAATATGGTCACTACAGGAACCACTGTCACAAGTTAAAGAAAAGGAAGGAAACAGATGACGCATCAGTTTCTGAAGAAAGGGAACCCTCAATGAAGGCCAAGCAAGATAAAACAGACTTCTTCTTCTAATTCAAGGTAACAATATTCTTCAAAGTTCTTGTATATACCATGTTTACATAGTTTCTGTACATATCATACATATCTATTTCTTAGAAGATAAGATGTTCAAGTGAAAAAATACCTATGGAAGAATAACAAGATAAGGATTACTATCACAATGACAACATGTCAAGCAATACGAATGAAAAGATGGAGTACGTTGACAATCCTTGGTAACAATTCCTGTGGAAGCCATTATATAAGTAACAACTTCCAAATAAGCCGAAATCATAATGCAATAAGGAAATTAGAAAAAGACTTGTGACACTTTGAAGAATGCAATAAGGATGTTGTTGGCCCTCGACCAAGTTTTGAGGAAACATTGGTTGGGTTTGACCACTTTTTGGACTTCGACGGGCTAGTTGAAGATGGAGCGCCCAGGCTGAGCTGAGATCACAAGATTTCACTTGTTTTGTGGACCTAGCAAGGGGTTCATTAGGTTTTTTTCATTAGGGTTTATGGGATGTCGGCCCATGGGTTTACCCATGATTAGGACCTTTTGTAAGGGATGTAAAAGTATAAATAAGAAAAGATTGTAAGGTAGAAGTAGCTTAGTGAGAATAATGTAAGTAGCTAAGTGCAAGAGGCAAGTAGTTCTGAGTTTCTTTGTGCAACATACTGTGTATGTAAGGCTTTGTGCATAATAGAGGAGTTGGCTCTATGCCTTGACTTGATTTTGGGAAGGTGGATCTAGTGCTTAGTGCGCAGATCACCTGTCCAGTGTGAATATTGGCTCTGTGGCTTAGTGCACAAGAGAAGATGGATGTAAGATATTGAAGACTAATAAAGAAGAAAAAGTCGTTGGTGGACGTAGCCCCACACTGGGGTGAGCCACATAAATCTTGTGTTGATGGTTTTCTTTGTGCTATAATGTTTATACTGTGAATCTTCTTAGTGCATTGAATGTTATGAATGATAGATAGACCTATGGATATTTAATGCTTTGTATAAGTTGAATGTGTAATATCTAACTTATGATACTAAGTGTGATGTGTATTTTGTCATTATTACTGCATCGATTTGTACTTAGGGTTTGATCTACGATGTGAATAAAGCTAATGAATTAATATATGTTGTTCCTAAGTACCCTGCGAAGTGTTTTAATCACATATCTGTGTCCCATCTTGGATATAGACACCTGAGTCATGTAACCCCCCCTGCCTCTACCTCGGGTGAGACTTTGCATGTTTCCCAGGTGTTGCTGAAAGGGCCAGTAGTTAGAGTTTTGTTGGTGAGTTGTTGAAGCATTGAACCCTGGGTCTGCCCCTGTGCCAACAAATCGTTTCGTTGTCGGGACCTGAAACTGTGATTTCTTGGAACTAAAGTAAAGAAAAGAGAATCTTTGTGTGTAGATATGATGTTGTAGTGCATAGTATTCTACTTGACTTGCGATTCTCTTTGCTAAGAAAGAAACCCGATCTGAAGAAAAGAGGTAAGATCTTGAAAGAGGTAAAGCTTTGTGCTTGGATAGAGTAAGATAAGTGGAAATTTTTGTTTTGGAAGCATGAATCTAGGTATGTTTGATAGATTGTGTCCTAGTCCGAAAGCTAAGGTACAGTTGGAAGAAAAAGTTGATCTGAGTAAACTTGATAGAAATAGAGAAAGATATGTTATTCCTATGCATAGAAAGAATTTTTGGACTAATGAATGGATGCAAGAACCTAGAAATATTTTTTGCAGATTGCAGGTCCAGCACTGTGATCCTAGTCCATAGTACATGAGGAGTTGGGGAACTTATAAGAGAAAGAGGGGATTGACATTATGTTATAACTGCAGAAGACCTGGACATCTTTCTAAGGAATGCCCTGGTATAGGTCCTATTTTTCTTTGTTGTAAAATTGTTGGTCATGAGGTTGAGGATTTCCCAAGGATGATTTCTAAAGTTGAAAGACTGAACATGAGTCAAGAGAATGAGAGCATGTTAGAAGATAATCAAGAGAAAGAATCAAAGAAGGTTCAAACTACATTAGACCAGTTGAAATAAATGATGAATGATCACAAAGATGTCAGTTTATTAGAGATCATGAAATAAAAACAACGCATAAGTACAAGAATATAAGACTTCGACATAGACTCTGTCTTGGATGAGGAAACACAAGTGAATATTATGACCTTCATTGGAAGAATAGGTTTATTTAAAGGAAAGATGATAACCCTATGTGGAAGAGTTTCTAATGTACCTATTATCATTCATGGAACATCGACAGAAGAGGAATTTGAAGTTATTAATTTTGTTGATAACAACGCCCCATTCCCTCTTTTGTTAGGAAAGACTTGGATTGAGAAAGATCATATCAAAAGGAAATCAGAGGAAGAAGATACAGAAAATAAAAAGCAATAACTAAGGGATTTCATAGATAGAAAAATAGATCGACTGATAGAAGAACGAGAAGTTGAGTCGAAGCACTAGAATACCAGAGAATTAACTATCGAGATTGAAAGAATGCAAGAAGGATTGAAGGACATATCCATGCAAGAAAGAAGTATATCCGCCCAGGAATAGTAAGGGAAGTGATATTAACTTCAAACCCTTTGAGTGCACATCAGCAGTGTGAAGTCACTTCACTAGGAGAAGATAAGAATAAGAATGGAAAGAGAGATCCAGAAATAGTTAGAGAGAATCAAATCATAGGAAAGAAGACAAGGAAGCTCAGTAAGAAGAACGCTAAGTTGGAAAAGCTACAAGAAGTTACAGAGAACAGATGGAAGATTTCACAGATTGGAACTTCACAGGAGGCAGGTTTGCAAGATTTGAACCTCACTGGAACAACATAATTTCCTAGAATGGGACTTCGCCCCGGTGAAGATATATGACCGTTAGAGGCACCCCGACCGTTAGAACGACACTATGGAATGGCTAGGAAACACATTTACAGGCGGATATATCATCGTTAGACATTGATACCGCGCCATAACAGATGGATTCACATTGATTAAGGCATCCTTGTCCGTTGGAGGAATCCATTAGATGAATCCATTACCACACTTTCTTACTTAACCTGTCGGACACTGCGTCGGGACCACTTTTTTCCACCCATAATTATTTGAGCTAACAGAGAAGTGATTGTGTGTGTGTCAAGTTATGCTATCATACCTCACCATATGTTGTTACCCCACTATCCGTTCACCTACCCCAACTTATTTGTTAACATTGAGAATGTTGGTCGAGCACACTGAGCTAGAGAAATCCCTTGAAGAAGTTTTGAAGAAGTTTACGGATGATCAAGCTATGTCTGAGGGAGTACATGCATCATCGACCAGGGGACTGCAGGCTTCCTATAGTGTCCCCAAGGCCGAGCCCCATAGTAAACCATGTTCTGAAAGGAATTGTAATTATGATTTATAGGCTGGTGAGCCGAGTTCTTATAAGCTGGAGGCTTATGTGTTGTTAGGCCACGGAGCCTAAGTGTTGAAGGCGAGGAGCCTGTAGTTGTATATGTAATCATGCAGAACAATTAATAAAATATAAGCACCGCCATGTGCAGACCGACCACGATGAATGAGTGAAGGGGAACTAAGCATCCATAGGGTGGGCAAGGAATTAGGGGATGAAGGTGGGAAAAGGGGCTAAGTGTTGAGCCTAGGGGATAAGCCTAGGGGGCTTAAGCCTAGGAATAATATTTTAATATTATCCCAAAAGACATGTGCATTTTATGTTTTATCCTAAGTTTCTGGCAAGGGGAGAAAAGGCAAGGGAGACGCGTGCTGGTGGAATGCATGCAGTTTCATGGGTGACAAATGTCAACCCTGATGCATGCAAATAAAACGGCCAGCGTGAGATGTGAGAAGGGTTCCTCCTCCATTCCACCCGACTACCTGAGCGTGTAGAGAGCATTGAAAAATACAACCAACCCAACCTCTGCAAGAATACCACGTGCGTTCTGAGAGTCGTGAACCTATATTGTCTTTGATAGTCCGTGCACATCCTCTGTCTGACTGATCGAACCTATGCGTGGAGGCTCTATTTCCGAAGTTGAGACCCTGAACCATTCTACCATTGTTGAACTAGTGGGAAAGCCTGTGTTGTTCTGAAGAGCCGGTCTCACCCTCCGTTCTGAGTCATGGAGTCTGTGTCGACCCCTGCAGAAGTTACTCATCATGCATTCCTGTGAACCATCACTGTGAGGCCTCGAGCCATTGTTGAGCCTGTTTGGGAGGTCATGTTTGTATTTTCAGTTGGCTATGGTAACCACGTAGAGCTGGACTTTGCGTGGCTTGATGGCCAGCGCGAGTTGTGATTGATCCTATGTGTGATCTCTCTCTAGGTGAGGGAGGTGGATGTTGTTGGAAGAGGTTTCTTCCAGAGAGTGTCCAGCACTAGCTTTAGGCTCTGAGACTTCCTGATCTGGCCTGTTTCCGAGACCTAGAGAGGGAGGTTAGCACCGATGGACTATGCTTGTGAAGGTGTATACTCTCGGGCGAAACAAGCATGTGGGGAATGAGAGTTTGATAGTAGTGGGCATAAGATGGCATCCTGGGAAGAATCCTTCCAGATTTTATGTGTTGTTTTCCCTGTAACCTCAGCCTAGCCTAGGATTCCTTGCCTTGGGGTGGAGCTTAGTCCCAGATCAAGGGTGACCCACTGCTGAGTTGATGAACAATGTGGTCTAAGGATGGGAGGTTCGTGGAAGGCCTGCACTTGGTTGGTGGAATCTACCATTGTTAAAAGATAAGTATCTGATTATGCCTTAGTCATGTTTTGCAGGACTGTGCTGCTTATGTTATCATGATTTCCGCTGTGTATACAAATTAATATGGAATGCTATGGATTGTTAATTATAGAAGTAAATAATATGTTTTACTCTGTGCTTAAATGAGTTATGTATAGAGTGGTGTTATAACCTTCTCTTAATAGAGGTTAAACCTTGGTTAGTAGCATAAAAGGTGTGCTACACTTTCCCTTCAACGAGACATCGCTTGAAATGTTCCAACCCCATGTCTAAGAAGCAAAGTAAGCACTGCGACGATCTGGATAATGTGAAGTAGATCTCATCAGTCTTACCGGACTATATCCCTCCTTTGGCTAGCGCGGTTAACCATGACAACATTCCACGGGACTTTGAATACACATTGATAATCGCGTACATCCCGAAGGGAATACACGTAGTTGGAACCCAATTAGGATAGATCCCAGCATTGAAGAACAATGATTTCAACCTTGGAGACAAAAATAATTACGCCATGCTCATGCCCTGTAGATATTTGATGAAGACGACTGGGAAGAAGCCTTGCATAGCCTCTCATCCTTGGATAAAGGAGCTCGCACAGTCCATGATATTGAACGTAATGAAGATCCCTCATTTTGGTCGACATCAGGAGGTTAACGCTTGTGTTAAACTCCTCTTGTCATGCTATCATGGAGGATATATGTGGCTCAATAGGAGCATTACTGTGGACTCGACGTTGATCCACCTGATCATAGGACTGAGCATGCAGGGACCCAGCCCTCAGCAGTTCTACCCAGGGAAGACCTCAGATCGCTCCATGGAACAACGCATTAATGAGGCATTCGACGAAATTGTGAAGGGAAAGTGAGGCTACAAGGTAGCCTCCATCCAGGATGGTGCAGTGCACCTAGCTTGCCAACTCATAGCAGGCAAGCTTGTTAGAAAGCACCGCCCCACACAGGTCACCAGGTTCGTGGTGGACCTCGCAGGAAAATTCATGGAGGGGATGCAAATGAATTAGGCGAGTTACCTCGTCAACGAGCTTGAGAAAGACTTCCACGAAGCACATGATTAGGGATACAAGTTCCATTTCAGCTGGTTTCTTGTGTTGATCACATTTGTCGCTTGGAAAATCCCGCAGGGAGTAGCTTTTCCGGAAATTGAACCATCAGATCCATTGACCACGAAGTTCTCAACTTTATGGTATAAAAATGATATGTCGAAGCAATGGTAGTCGAACGCAATGTTCCATGCCTACTATCAACAACCGAAGGTTTCCATTGAGTCGTTCTCACGCATGACACCGCATACTCTACATCAGTACAGAACGCTAGATAATTTTTGCGCAAACCCACACTTTATTTATATCATTACATGTAGAGACGCGAGTAAGGAAGAGTTACAGTCCTATTATAAGTAGAATGACGAAGATATGGAACAGATCACGAAGGAGTGGCCGGTGGAGTTCCTAATACCGGTTGATGATGCATAACTCTCCAACCCTGACATCATCAGAAGCCCCTTGGTCACCCGATTCGAGCATGCAGGACAAACAAGTGCGAAGAAGAAGAAGAAAAAGGAGGAAGTTCAGAACATAGATACTGATGAGGAGGACAGCACCTCGAAAGAAAGTAGATCTGGCTCACCCACAGAAGGAGGAAGAGATGAAGTAAATCAAGAAGTAGGAGGGGAAGAAGGAGAAAAACAAGGAGAAGGTGAAGCTACACCACCAAAGGACCCCCCTACCGAGGCAGAAACATTGAAGAAGAGGAAATTTTCTCCGCAGAAACCTTCAACAAGAAAGAAGACCCATGCCAGTAAGCCCCAGCTAGAGGCTACACTCACGAAGGATGACATCAGTCTAGTCCACAGAGAAATGGATGATGCGTCCGAGGACCTATTACAGAGATATGGCATGAAGAAAGAAGAGTTGTATGTAAGATTTGAGAAGGAACTTAAGGAGATACAACAATCTATTCAAGTTTTCCATGCAGTACCTACTGTGCCTTCCTCATCAAGGACTGCAGAATTGGGGGATGAGCCTACCCAATTGAGAATATTAGTAGATGCAACAGAGGCTCGTCTTCAACGAGTCCAAGAAGAAAAGGAACATGTCGTAGAAGCCCTGAATAAAGAAAAATAGGAGATCTTATAGAAATTAAGAGTTGTGTGGTACTGTGTAATCGCGTATGAAAATGAGAAAGATGAGTTATGGGCGATGCTCGAGGAAGACAAAGAGAAGATACAGAGGGAAAAGGACTAGTTGCTTGCATAGTAGACTTCAGTTAAAGAAGTGGTGAGAAAGCACTTCGCTCTATGCCAGGCTTGGCACATGAGGAACATGAAGCAGTCGAGTTGCAGCTTCAAGCAAGAGTAATGGATTTGGATCTTCAAGCAGTACCAAGAACTCCACAAGAAGTGCATGACCAGAGGGAGAAAGTCGCTAAGAGTGCAGTGGAAAGGATCATAGAACTCGCCTTAGAATGCAAGCAGCTAAGCAACAGAAGTGTGCAGACCTATGAATGCCTCACGGAAGACCCAAAACTTAGGAAGTTGGAAGCACAGCTACAGGAGGCGCAACAACAAGCACTAACAGTTCAAGAGAAGATGAAGTCGCTCACTGCAGTTGAGAGAATGAAGAGATCACAAGAACAATGTGCGGTCCAACAGAAGTTTACTGCCATCCAGGGAAAATTAATAGAAGTCACATAGAGGGTACAATCGGTGCAGGATGAATCATGTGCGGTGTTTGAAGAGATCGAGGGACAAGGTTCGCAACTAGACCAAGTAGTTGTGACAGTGGAACAACGTCTAGAAGGGCATGTTACAACATAGATTATCCAGGAGTTTGTTGAGAAAGAGGCTCAAGCGAGGCAACAAGTTGAGCCATCTTGAGCTAATCTTGAGGCCTTCGAAGTAGCGCTACCCAGATATGAGTGACACGGGACGAGTCACGGGTGAGTGTTGGGGGCATGTTGGCCCTCGACCAAGTTTTGAGGAAACATTGGTCAGGTTTGACCAATTTTTGGACTTCGACAGGCTCGTCGAAGATGGAGCACCCAGGTGGAGCTGAGATCGCGGGATCTCACTTGTTTTGTGGACCCAACAAGGGGTTCATTAGTGTTTTTGTATTAGGGTTTATGGGATGTCAACCCATGGGTTTACCCATGATTAGGAGATTTTGTAAGGGATGTAAAAGTATAAATAAGAAAAGATTGTAAGGTAGAAGTAGCTTAGTGATAAGAATGTAAGTATCTAAGTGCAAGAGGCAAGTAGTTATGAGTTTCTTTGTGCAACATAATGTGTATGTAAGGCTTTGTGCGTAATAGAGGAGTTGGCTATGTGCCTTGACCTAATTTTGGAAAGGTCGATCTGATGCTTAGTGCACAGATCACCTGTCCAGTGCAAAGCTTGGCTCTTTGGCTTAGTGCACAAGAGAGGATGGATGTAAGAGATTGAAGACTAATAAAGAAGAAGAAGTCGTTGGTGGATGTAGCCCCACACAGGGGTGAACCACGTAAATCTTGTGTTGATGGTTTTCTTTATGCTATAATGTTTATACTATGAATATGCTTAGTGCATTGAATGTTATGAATGATAGATAGACCTATGAATGTTTAACGCTTTGGATATGTTGAATGTGTTAGATACGACTTATGATGCGAAGTGTGATGTGTATTTTGTCATTATTACTACGTCAATATGTACTTAGGGTTTGATATGTGATGTGAATAAAGCTAATGAATTAATATACATTGTTCCTATGTACCCTGCGAATTGTTGTAATTACAGAATTATGTCCCATCTTGGTTATAGACACCTGAGTCATATAACCCTCCCTGCCTCTACCTCGGGTGAGACTTCGCCTTCTTCGTAGGTGTTGCCGAAAGGGCTGGTAGTTAGGGTTTTGTTGTTGCATTGTTGAAGCATTCAACCCTGGGTATGCCCCTATGCTAACATATGTAGACGAAAGCGTGGACTCTCTTAGATGGAGGGAGCTGATTATAAAATTCCAAAATAAGAGCATGCATTCATGCATGAAGCAAGGATTAGGAGGAATATAATCCTAAATGATATGATCCATGAAGGATTATGAACTATATGTCCATGTTCCCATCAAAAATAGCATCCATGATAAGCAACACATGTTCAATTTGACATTAGAATAAGTCTTCTTCGAAAAGAAGCCTTAAAGTATCATTGCTTGTCCATCTACATCCATGATCCTATGATGAAAGGAAGAAGTTGGAATCTTCATGGCATGGAATCTATAGAAGACTCCATGGACCCAAGAGATAAAGAGAAACATGAGAAAGAACATGAAGATTCCAAGAAAGAAAGAAAATCCAGAACAACCAGTTATTATACCGAGAATCACAAAGACTACCATCTTGGTTTGAACCCACTAGAAGCAATCAAGCAGAAGAAATGGAAGTTATGATAAAGTACAATGTATGTAAGAAAATGTGAAAAAGACTTATGAATGGAAGCATTGTGATATTCATAAGTTCTTCCAGAAGAAGGGAAAAAGACTATGACGACAACTTGTTCCAGTAAACTAGATATACCTTCTGTAGTATCCATGGATTGGAATTTACATATAAAAGAATATTCTTCCCAAATAAATCAACTTGAGAAAGAAGCTTATACTAGAAAGAGACCCATGTATGAAGATATAAGAAGACCTTGTATGGATTCAAACAACTTGATGCAGAGTATCTTATATACAACAAACGCATAGTGAAAACCTTCTATGACAGAAATAGTGTATCGGAATGGTTACTAAGAAGTCTGGTATGATGGATTTCTAATCCATGAAAAAATATCATGATGACAGAAGAAGTGCTACTTGGATATGTTTCCGTTTGAGATTTTCCACGATGTCATGAGCTAGTAGGAAATAGAGGTACTGAATTAAACCATGATATATTGTAATGATTAGAGCTATGTGAAGCCTTTAGAGAAAACCAGTGTTCCATGACAGACTGAAGTACATTGAGATCAAGAATTATATTCTTTGTGATAAAGTCCAGAAGAGAGAAGTGATTCTCCAGTATATCTCCGCCGATGAGAAGATAACAGATATTTTGGTAAATCCTATGTCCAAGATGAAAAGTTTGTGTACTTAAGAAACAAGTTGGGGCTCATGGAGACAATTTCCTTATTGAAAAGTGAAGAGATTACCCCCAGGGTTGAGAGGGAGCACTGATATGTTATTGATTTATGGAAAATCATTTTTTAGTTCAAAAAATGGTCCAGGATGAGTAGTTCCTTTCCAGTTCGGAAAGTGGTTTGAAATTTCTGACGGACAGAAATTTTCTAGTTCGGAAAATAGTCCAGATCGTACAATCATTTTCATAATGAAAATAGTTTGATAGATTGTTGATGTACCATAGACAATGATTCCCCTTGTGGTCGGTGTGGGGGAATGGTCTAGGAAAATCATTCTTCTTGGAAGTCACTCTAAATAATGGCCAAGCAAAATGGTCTGCCTCGCTGGGCAATCATTCTTTAGAAGTTCACAATTGTGAGCAGTTTCCAAGAATGGTATGTTTTGGAGGTTGGTGCAAGACAGTTATTTCCATTAGGAAATGGTTTGGACAGTCATTCCCTAGGGAAGACTCATTCTCTCCAGGTTACATTATGTTTAGTGCCGAAGGAATGGCCCAGTTAGGTGAATGGTCCAGGTTCAACAATCAGGGACAGGAATTCCCTAGGGAAGACTCATTCTCTCTAGGTTTCACTATGATTAGTGCCGGAGGAATGGCCCAGTTAGGTGAACAGTCTAGGCTCATATATTCTTCTATGCTTGAGAAGAATAGTCCAGATAACCCATGGTTGATGTTTTACCTTCTAATGGAAGATGATCTTCTAGATATCACAGATGTGAGTTGAAGAATGGCCTAGATGACTCAGTTTATATCATGATATTGTTTTATGTAGGTTGATATCAAATGATATGATTTTTGTGGAGAATGTATGTCTCTGGATAGTAGATGCATGCTACTATGGTGGATGTGTTCCACTAGTTGTGAGTATGCGTCATTGATTAAGTAGTTGTGTTTTACTTGTTGTGGTTGTGTACCATTGGATAGTAGTTGTGTACTACTATGGATAGACACATTTGTGTTCTATTGAATGGCATTTTTCTGATTTCCATGAAGACTATTAGTAGTGTTGGAAATGATTATCATCTAGATGGATAGTCAGTGTGTTGGTGGACAGACATTCTACAAGCGGAAAATGTTCCAGGACATTTATTCTTCTAGGACGTATGTTTGGATTAGAAGAATATTCCTTGTAGCCCATGGTGTATCTTCCAACATATGTTGGAATAGTTATTCTTCTAGGATATATGTCCGGATTAGACGAATGGTTCTTGTATCAGTCTGTGGAGTGAGTGACTTATTCAACATCATGCTTTATTACACAAATGGAGTATGGATTTGAGACATTATATAGTTGATGCTATCTGATGATACTGATAGTGATGATGGTGCTCATGATTTGATCGTGAGATAGCATGTGTGGCTATGATGATGCTACTAGTTGAATGGTATGTTTGTGCTCAAGACCATTACCTTTAAATACCTCCCTAGCTAGGAGGGAGTGTTTATATTATGGTAGTTGTGAGAGGTATTAAACCTCTACGTGTAACCCTAACAAGACTAGAATATTTTGGGAAGCAAGAAGAAACCCTAAATCATTGAACATAACCCTAGAAGACAAGTCGGCTAAATAAAATAACTAATATTGAGTTTTTAGCCTCCAGAAAGAGAAGTTGGCCCAGACAGCTAAGAAAAAGAAGTATAAATATAGGATTCCAGAGCTCATTTGGACACACAGAGCTCACAATTGCATAAATGTAGTGCGTACTACAAAAATTTAGTAAGTGTGCAAGTCTGGAGAGTAGCTGCAGCTGCAGCTACTGCAACTTGTGTTTTCAATTTTAGGCTTGGACTTTCTCTTGGTTATGGTTTGGACTTTCTTCTTGGTACACTAGCTCTAGAGAGTGATATGCTACCTTGATTGGCTATTAGGACTAGGGTTTTCTTTCGTAATTATTCTCTGTCGAGGTTAAGGTGCTCAAGGGTGGCTTCGGCCTATGGTTGGGTGACAATATTGCTATATTGTCTAAGGTGAAAATAGCACACCTATTTTTCTAACAGATACTTCATGTAGTCTCTATTGCCAGTTCTCCAAACCTATATCTAAGTCTAAGGCACAGGATGTAATGCTTTTCCAGCTGATTATCCCATCTGTAGTTGGGTTGAAATAATATTCTTCTTGTGCGGTAGTCCTATATAATTGATTTATTTCCTCTAAGTCCAAACATGTCACCTCTATAAACATTTGTCCTTATGAAGGATCCAATGGTGCAATCACTCTATATTCACCTAATTCAAAAGTCATTTTTCATGTCTTCATGTTGATCACATCCTAGTTATCAAATTCTCATTCCAATCCAAGTAAGGTTGGGTAGGGTGTTGTGTCGTCTACTATTTATATAACTTCAAAAGCTTCCACAATGCGCATTGCATCCAAGTTTACTGTTACACCTTTAAGTATTCTAATTGGTAACACTATGTTGATTTTCCAATTTCAACTGGATAGGTGAATACCCTAATGTGGGTTCCCCCATGAACTGCCCTGTGTTTTTAGGTAAGACATTCACTTCAGAGCCTAAATCAAGTATGACATCTCCAATATTCAAATACCTGATGTTGGCATTTAACCTGAATTCCCTGCTTTTTCATCTTGTTGTATGGATATGATTAATTGTCTTTTGTTCTAACTTCCATTCTACTTTTGTGTTGCATCTTTCTAGCAAGTTTTGTAAGACCTTAATGGATGATGGATAATTCAATAACTTGACACAAGATTGTAGAAAAGTATTTAGGTTACTTACTTTCTCTAAAGGTTGTCCTTTACTGGTGTGATCCATTGAAGGTGGCATTTCTTACAATGGTGGATCCTGAATTTTCTGCACAATTGATGTAGATGCAATGTTCTCTTTTAGAATCTCTTGTCTGGCCTCTTAAAACATCTCCTTTTCTTTTTGTGCATCAAAATGATTCTATGGCTCAGTTTTCTTCTTTACCCAATGGTGTTGAGTTGGATCTTGTTTTGTTGCATTGGATCCTATCTTGGATCCTCCTCGAGTCACTATATTGATATTATTTACATCATCCTTGGCTTCTGTCGAAATCCACTAGACATTTTGATTGTTCTGGTTCCTTTTTCCCTGTATTTTTCCCAATAATGTTGGGTAGTCTTCTTTGTCGTGGTTTGTTGCACGATAATACATACATGTCGTAGGTGGAAGTGGATAGTCTTTTGCATAGTGTCCTGGTTATTGAAAATTATGGAATATTATCGGCCCTTTACCTCATCCAAATCCTCCTCTACCCCGACCTCCACCTCTATCTCTGCACGGTGCATTGTATTGGGGTATCTGGTTATATTGCGCGATATTATACAACAATTGATCATTTTTGTATTGTGATTGCGCAAGATTGAATTGTGGTTGTGAATTATTGAAATGTGGTGTAGCTTGTCCTGTCATCATCTCTACTTGTACCCTATAAGTATCTAAAGTTCTCTCTCTCATCAATTATAAGGTTCTAGAGTCCTTGTCATCACGACCCACTGATTTGCACAAATTGCAGTAAGAAATTTTTGGCACTGTCTTATACTTATGAGTCATTGGAAAATGATATGGATCATGCCCATGTGTCTTAAAAATTTCACACCATGGTCCTCTTGTAGGCAAGGGGTTTATCACCCTTGCGGCCAAGTGTTGCGCAAAGGTTGGACATTCATTGTTATGGTTTCCTTCTATCCTACATAACATACACCAAACAAATTCTCTCTTCTCTTTCCCTTTATTCTGGTTTAACTGAAATGTCATATTCTTCGGATCCTCTTTTATCTCTTATGGTGTTGGATCTATCTGTTGATACTGGATTTCTTCCAGCTGCTTGTAGCGACTCTACCTGAGTTTAAAATTTTTATTGTCTCAAAGGATACTTCAAGTGTGGCAATATTGAGTTTAAAAATAACTGCCTATGTTACATGTTAGTAATAGAGTACTTCAACTTACCTTTCAAATATTTGAACCTTTTATCATTCTCCCAGACCGAATCACCTGGTTTCTTCCTAATCTCGATCATTTGAGTCATGTACTATTCTTGTGAGCTTGTATTTTGAAATTCATTTACTAACAACTTTTTCACCTCTACGACAATCTTTGGTGCTCCTTGTGGAATGTTTACATCAAGGCTCATGTACTAGTCTAGCACACGATCTCTGAGTTTTATAGCCAACTGTGCCACTTTTGTATCCTCGTCTGTGACCTTCTTTGCTTCCCATATATTTTCACAGATTAATAAATGCTTCTTAGGGTCCCCTGATGCCTTGCCACAAAACTTTGGTAATCTGATAATGTAATCTACTCCTTCCATTTTGAAATGTCTTGAACTACATCCTTCACGCAGGGTAGATAGTTCACTACTACTTCCCAAACCTGTACCCCCAATTGGTTTTTCTCTATTGGACCCCTGACCTACTCCCCCTTTTCTACTAAAAAATGGTTGTCTAAAATATGGTGTTCCTTCAGGTGTATTAGTCACACATAGGGTTGTAGGTTCCACACTAACTGTGATCTGGACATGAGTTCTTCCCTCTGTTCCTGACATTGGACCTTTTTTTTTCCTTTCATATGTTGTGCACAGGATTTCCTCAATATGCTCCATGGCCCAAAGATCCTCTACCTATTCTTCATCGCTCGCCAAGCCTTCTATGTCGGTTATGACCCTCTTTTTGTTATTCATATTATATTGGTAAGGTCTATCGTTGTGCGTCGTTCTAGATTTTTCCATTATCTTCTTTTTTTGTTCCTCATCCATCATGATTGGGTCCATGGCCTTCTTCTTATTCTCTTTATACAGTTCCCTATCCATATCTCAGACTCCTGTCAGTGCTTCCCCCCTTCCCCCATGCGCACAGGGAATTTTAGTTGTCTAATTCCATGGTCATCACCCCTTTGTCATATAATAAAATCTTTATGGAAGTATAAAGTGATCTTATGTACCTACCTCTGGGTCCCTTTAGAAATTCTTGCTCGGCAACAGTGTACAACTTCGCAGTATCAACTGCAAATTCAGTGATAAACCCTACAATAATATTGTCTAACCAAAAATATATTACGCGCGTAAATTTATTATTGACTTGTTGAAACTGCACGATCTCCACAAGATGCCACTCCAGTTTTCTTATCTACTTTGTATAATGGTTTTCATTTAACCTTAATAACCACTCATGTAATAGATACATAAATTCACATAAAAATACCTCATGCAAGTCGCTAAACACATATTTGTCGAGATATTTTCGTGGTGTGTATTTAGGGTTTGAGTTGTCTTGCTGCACAAAATTGAGTTCCTTTGTTCTTAACCATATTTCAATCTCCACCTTCATTGGATTCCATGGCCTGAACATTCCCTTCTACGTTTTCATTCTCCGTGTTGTTCTTCAACAGATCCCTTCCAATCTATCATGTGCAGTTCCAGTCGGCAACAAAACCATTTTTTGGACGCTTGGGCTGACCCAGGTTATGATCTCAAAGGTTTCCAACAAAAACTTCAACCTATCCACTCTCTTAGTAAACCAGAAGGAAATTCTACGCACAGAGTGCATAGTGCAATGTCACCCGAGATAACTTATGGGGGACTGCAATACCTAGATGTCTGTGTTGGAGTTACTTCACACACACCTAGGATTTATTTTTCCTAAGGTTTTTCTATTTGTTCATTAGTCATAATTAGTATTATCCAGTATCCTATATTTTAGGAGAGAATATTCCACCTGAAGAATATTCTCTTTCAGTTCACACTTCAGTTTGACTAGTTGAGTTGAGTTTAGATGTTGCATTGGGATCATCACCATGCAACATTGGGATCATCACCATGCTAAGTTGACCTTACCTTGGTATCATCACCAAAGTGGTGCATTAGCCTTGATTCCTTGAGTTAACTCCTCACTACTTTCTGTTCAGTCAGTTAACTGAAGACTAGTTGACTAGTTACCTCAACTAGGTGGCAGTTCACTCTCGTAACTGCCTGAGAGACTAGAATAGGTGGAAGTTCACTCCCGTAACTGTTGGTGTGTGTCCATATCACTCTATACCAGCACTATGGGGACTTGTTTCACCTCAATTCTAAATCATTGAGTTATACAGAGTATATCATGTGTAAATTATTCATTACTCACAACGGTTAATGAGAATTCTTTCCATTCTTTCTCTTCTTCTTCTTCCTTCTCCAATTCTCTATGAAAATGTGTGTATTATTGTTTATCTAGATCTATTCTATGCAGTTTCAACACATTTACATGGTATCAAAGCCGACGGACTGCTAAGAAAAAGCTACACCAAAATGTTTTGCAGGTACAAAAGATTGAAGACAACGGAAAGATGGAATTAAAAAAAGAATCAATTCTTACACCTTACAACTATTTTGCATGGAAGGATAAAATAGCCATACATCTCCAATATAGAGGGTTGTATAGGTTAATCATGAATATAGATACAGAACCAACATCAGCCATAGAAAAATCCAAGTACTTAAATTGCATGGATGAGGCACTCGGAACAATTTGCAGTCTTATTTCTCCCGATCTCCTTTTTCATATATCTTCCTATAAAACTCCCAATGAAGCCTGGACCATCTTGGAAGGGATATTTGGAAAATGAGATGAGATTAGGGGACACATTCTGGAGGCAGATCTGCTCACATTGGATCCAAAAATCTTCGAGAATATCCAAGATTTCTTTACAAAATTCAAGGATTTACTGTTGCAACTCAAAGCTTGTGGGGTTGATAAATCGAAGGAGGAGAAACAAATGGTTATCACCATTCTCTCCAAGCCTGGTCCTGAATTATCAGTATTCGTATCTACATTCCATACTGTTAGATTTTCCTCTGGAGCCACCTGGAAGATGCGTTCTCTTGAGGACTTTATTGAATCCCTGACACAAGAGCAAACCAAGCTCATCAACATGGGCGCAACCAAAGGCCCAAGGGTGCATGCACTCACTGTGCATGATGGAAGCCACAAATATCAGAAATCTAAAGATTAATATAAGGGTAAATCTCATGCACATACGAAGAAGGAATGGTACACAAAACCCTTCACCGATGCCTCCGGATCCAAAGGAGAAAAGGAGAGAAATGCACATACTGTCAAAAAGGATTCCATTCGGAATCCACATGCATGCAAAAACAAATAGATCTGATGTCTCAGATACTTTAGAAAAACAACCTTGGAGATTGCAACCCCGAGGGTGAAAATAAGAAGAAGCTAGAAGATCTGAATTCCAAGAAAGGAAATTCTATCCATGCCTTGATTGCAATCAACTCCTCTCTCGATGCTTGGATCATAGATTCAAGAGCATCACATCACATGGTTGCCTTAGAAGCAGTCTATTATTCTTTGTATGCATGCAAAGGTCCTCCTATTCTGATGGGGGACAACTCTTCTGTTGAAGTCACCGGCAAAGGAAGGATTGAACTCACCAACGGAAGCTTCGAGAACGTGTTGCATGTTCCCAAGCTTTCTGTCAACCTTCTCTCTGTGTATCAGATGACGAATTCTGGCACTAGAAAGAAAGTCCTATTCACACAAAATTATGTGGACTTATAAGACATGCAAACCAACTCCAGGGTTGCTACCGATGAGGTAAATCATCAGTCTAGATTGTATACATTTTCTGAATTCATTGAACCTGATTCTGCTTTACTGCTTACTCATGTTGATGAAAGTAGTAGGATATGGCACAAAAGGTTTGGACATTTGAATTTCAGATACATGCAATAGATTAGCAAGCACATATTAGTTGATGGTCTACCATACATCCTCTTCTCCAAGGGAGTATGTGAGGGATGTGTTCTCGGAAAACACCCTCAAGAGAAATTTGTCAAAGGAAAGTCTCAACGAGCTTCCGCACCTTTGGATATGATCCACAGTGACCTCATGGGTTTTTTTCCACATCCATCGATCAACAAAGCGAGGTTTTTCTCATTTTTGTTGATGATTTCTCACGTTTTACTTGGATCTACTTTCTTAGGCAAAAATCTGAGGTCTTTCAACACCTCAAAGATTTCAAAGCTTTGGTTGAGACACAGTCTGGAAAGAAGATCAAAGTCCTCTGAACCGATAACGGGGCAGAGTATGTGAATCATGAGATTCATAATATTTTCCATGAGGCGGGGATTCAGTTACAACATACAGTTCCCTACACTCCATAGCAAAATGGAGTTGTCGAGTGGAAAAACAGATCTCTAAAGGAGATGGCATCTTGCATGTTGCATGCAAAGTCACTACCACAGAGACTATGGGTCGAAGCACTTAACTGTGCAACATACATCCAAAACAGATCTCCTCATAGATCTGTCAAGGATAAGACCCCCTATGAGGCTTAGAGCGGCCTCAAACCGGAAGTCGCCCACTTTCGCATTTTTGGTTCACGTGCATGGGCCCGGATTCCCTCTGAAAAGAGGAAGGCACTTGATCCATAGAGCACTGAGTGCATTTTTGTTGGATACCCCGACGGTGTGAAGGGATATCGACTTATTGATATTTCCTCGGATCGACTCATCATTGAGCGTAGCGTCCAATTCGAGGAAAGTGTCTCACATGTACCTCAGTAGTCGCATGTAGACACCTTCACTCTTCCACCTGTCCGAGATGATGAGCATGCACATGTTGACTCTTCTTCAAATGAGAGTTCTGATTCAGAGGACTCAGATGATTCAGATTTAGATTTAGTGCAGTCAGATGTAGATTCAGAGCATCCAGATGCAGTCACAGAGCCAGAGCTGAGGCCCAAGTGGGCATAGACTAGTCTTCAGGATGCAGGGCATCTTGTTGGTGATCCAACCGATATTAGGAGGACTCGATCTGATTTCGAGGAGCCTCTTATTGCACTCACTGTGATTGAACCATTTCCTTCCAGGCATATTTTCCTTGTTTAGTCTTCAAATCCACAGTCTTATGGCGAGGCTATTGGAAATCCCTTTTGGGAATCGTCCATGCAGGAGGAGTACAACTCCCTCCTCAAGAACCCGACTTGGGATCTGGTTCCCCTTCCTTCTGGGAGGAAAATTGTCAGATGCATATGGGTCTATAAGACCAAGAGCGCAACGGATGGACAGATCAGTAGATACAAAGCCAGGCTTGTCGCCAAAGGCTTTCAGCAGGTTCATGGTATTGACTATGATGAGACCTTCACTCCAGTAGCGAATATGGATTCCATACGTTTGGCACTTGCCATTGCGGCAACCAAGGGATGGGAAGTCCATCAGATGGACGTGAAGAATGCATTTCTTCATGATGATCTCTCTGAGGAGATCTATATGGAGCAACCCCATGGATTTATGCAGGACTCATCTTTGGTCTTTCGACTGAAGAAGCCACTTTATGGCCTCAATCAGGCTCCGAGGGCATGGTATGCCAAGATGGACTCCTACCTGTTGTCACAAAACTTTGTTCATTGTAAATTAGACCCAAATGTCTACATGCTTAGGACGATTGATTACTTCTAATTTTAGTTCTGTATGTCGATGATTAGTTGATCACGGGTTGCTCGACTTCAGCGATTGCTGCAGTCAAGAGGATTCTTCATGACAAGTTTTTGATGACAGACATGGGTCCGCTACACTTCTTCCTTGGACTTGAGATCAGTCAGGATGCATCAGGAATCAAACTGTCTCAAGCCAAGTATACACGAGATCTCCTTGAGAGATTTCACATGACAGATTGCAAGTATGCTCCGACTCCTTTCCTATCAGGAGTAAAACTTGAGGATGGCGGGGAGACTCCACTGGTTGACATCACATTGTACAGATAGCTAGTGGGGATCTTGTTGTATCTCACACACTCCAGACCATACCTCTCATATGCAATTGGCACAATTTCCAAGTTCATGCAGGAGCCGCATGAGCTACTTTGGAAAGTTGCAAAGTGTATCCTTCGATACGTACAGGGCACTATCACCTTTGGGATTCATTATGCACGAGACTCTACATTATATCTCATTGGTTTTACTGATTCTGAATGGGCTAGCGATAGCATTGATCGCAAGTCCACATCTGGTTACTCACTTAGTCTTGGTTTCGGGCCTATCTGTTGGTCGAGCAAGAAGCAAGTTGCCATTTCTCTATCTTCAACCGAGGCAGAGTACAGAGGGGTAGTTAACATAAGCATTTAGGCTATGTGGCTACAACATTTTCTCACTGAGTTAGGCATTCAGTTTCATCGGTCAATCGTCATCTGGTGTGACAACCAGAGCACTTTGAAGTTTTGCATAGATCCAGTTCAGAGGCAGCGGACGAAGCACATTGAGATCCACATGCACTACATCTGGGACTTAGTACACGAGGGGATCATCAACTTACAGTTATTTCCTTCAGCATAACAGACAACAAATATTTTCACCAAGACCTTCACTGAGCAAAAATTCCATTCTCTATGAGGTCGTCTTGGAGTGAAGGAGACAGTTGCCTAGCAACTGTAGTTCTTCTTTTTACATACATTTTACCTTGAGGGGGGGGTTTTCCCATGAGGTTTTCCCTCTTTACTCACTTTATTTTCAGTGTATCTTTTGTACTTGGGTACCTAACATGGCCTCATTGTTGGGACCCAATTTTTATTTTCACCATAATGATGTTCAAGGGGGGTGTTGGAGTTACTTCACATACACCTAGGATTTATTTTTCCTAAAGTTTTTTTTGTTTTTTCATTTGTCATAATTAGTCATTATCCAGTCTCCTATATTTTAGGAGAGAATATTCCACCTGGAGAATATTCTCTTTCAGTTCACACTTAAGTTTGACTAGTTGAGTTGAGTTTAGATGTTGCATTGGGATTATCACCATGCAACATTGGGATCATCACCATGCTAATTCAACCTTACCTTGGTATCATCACCAAAGTGGCGCATTAGCCTTGATTCCTTGAGTTAACTCCTCACTACTTTCTATTCAGTTAGTTAACTGAAGACTAGTTGACTAGTAAACTCAACTAGGTGGCAGTTCACTACCGTAACTGCCTGAGAGACTAGAATAGGTGGAAGTTCACTCCCGTAACTATTGGTGTGTATCCAGATCACTCTAGACCACCACTATGGTGACTTGGTTCACCTCAAGTCGAACTCATTGAGTTATATAGAGTATATCATGTGTAAATTATTCATTATTCACAATGGTTAATGAGAATTCTTTCCATTCTTTATTTTCTTCTTCTTCCTTCTCCAATTCTCTCTGCAAATGTGTGTATTATTGTTTAGCTAGATCTATTTTTTGCAGGTTCAACACATTTACAGTCTGCAGTCAGGGAAGGGATTCAGATTATATAAAAAAAATTCCTCGTTCATCACACTTATTATCCATTCATCTAAATCTGGTATTCATTCATTAACCAAACTATGCATGCATGCTTTCATAATCTAATTTATCCATTCATTATTTAATTGATAAATAACATAACAGTAAAACAACCATTCAGACACTTAATCACATTATATTTATCATGGTTCACCCCCCCGGGGGATACATCCACAAAGATATGTCTCTTCTGCTCTTTTATTCATCATTCTTATAAATTTACGATGTGCGCATTACATTATTTAGGCTTACAATAAAAAAGTATGGTAAGTACCCTCTGTGAGGTGGACTAGAGCACACCAGGCTCCACAACTTGTGACCTAACCCTCAAAAACCTGCTCACTAGCTTAGTCATACCAAACTATATCTCCTTGATCAAATGACCAACTTACCAACCTCTCCTAGACCTCCTAGGCCTTTATTTATACTATTCTATTGGCTCATAGCCATTAGATTCATATCCAAAACCCTAACCCTAACATGGCTAAGTTTGTCTGCATGTCTGCCATGCTGATTTTCCTCCATCTTCTGCATGATGTTTTTCCTTCATCTTCTGCATGTTTTTTTCTCATTCATCTTTTGCATGTTGTTGTTTTTCCACCACATATGGTGCATGCTCCAAAAATAGGATTTTCTTTCCCAAAATAGGCATGTGCCCAAAAATAGGATTTTCTCTCCCAAAATAGGCTTGTGCCAACAGTGTTTGTAATCCATATAGCAGCATGCATGGAAATAAAACTATAAAATCAATGGAAGAGCTAAATGATGTGTTGTAGAGCGGGTTCTTCCAAAAACTAAATTTCAACGATATTTAAACAAATCCATATACACCCGAAAATATTTGTGAGGGATTAATAGAGATCTATTCCAATGGTGGAGAATTTAAATGTATGTCAAGAGGCATTTTGTGTACATGATTCAGTCTTTGCAGACCACATTTTCAATAATGAAAGAAAAGGGTGACATGATTAAAGAGAGAACAATTTAAAGAAAATCCAAACCAAGGCTTGCATTTGTAGAGATGGATCTAATGAATAACATTGAACTCAAATTTATTGCCCTTCACTTTGTTCTTTAAGTAAAATATCATGTTTTTCCATTGGGGGGAAAAGAATACGAGGCAAGCAGGTAGGTAGGTAGTCTCTCTGTTGATCCATTTCATCCCAACTACCAAGTAAACAACTACTATTGCATGGGTTTTGAACATTGAGTGGCATGTATGTTGGTAAAGCAATTATTCAAAGAAATAATGGCTAAGCATGTATTTTCAAGAGGAGAATCAAACATTGAACCTTGGTTGTCAGTTACTAATAAAAAGAAGGGAAGGCCTCAACTCTATCTCAAAAATCGCAATTCTCTTCTTCTCCCTTGGCCTTGGCCTACTACCCCCTGGGTTCATACCACGCACACATATAAACCTAGAAATAACCAGATGGAAACTCCAACATGTTGATGCCTTTATTAGTGGGAATAGGGATTTCTCTCTTGTTCTTAGTTTCATGTGAATTATTGCTTCTATTTCTACTCCGACGAACAACTTTGTCAATGGCATCTTCCTCCTTCCAACTTACAAATTGTAATTCCAAATGACGATGAATAGGTTGTAGATAGATATGTCACACCGAATCCACACTAAATACTTGGAGAAATGTGTGGTCATTTAGGGCCCTCGATTTGGAAAATATGACCCATATTATCTATCCATTTCCATTTAAAGCTCCATGACATGTTATCCATATGATGGACATGACTCAGTTACTAAGAAAATACTTACAAGTTTGAATCTAAGCTTGTTTGGGTTGGGGCTATGCTCAAGGTTTTCAATTTGGACTTGTAAAGTCTAGATGTGAAATATAACAAAAGGTCAATAGAATGGGATTACTATAGTTATCCAAAAAATATGGATTGTCATAAATTTCTCAGGACTAATTCTTGTACAAGCTTGGAACTAGTCAGGAAAATTCAACCCTTGACACCTCAATCCAAACCATCATCTAGCTCTAATAGTATTACACACACACAAATACTTTTGATACTCAACAAACCATTATTTATTCTACAATTGAGTGATCAAATTTTAGTTTTTTATTACCCAACCCCACATACACAATTGAAAACTTTCAGATGCCAACTTACCCAATTTGAATTTTCCACTAGCACACCTATTTGAAATGCCCAATTCAAATTTTGAATTCTAGATCAATGTCTTTACCTTATATGTCTACTAAAAAATGGGAAAATAATGAATATCTTCATTAGACTCTCCCCATGTCTGAATCAATTTCAAAATCTTGTTCGAGTACTAACAATGGTGTGAGGATCATCAATCATTTTGACCATGTCATCTAAAACTCTCTCAAAAGCCACCTCGGAGAACACCTTATTGTATTTCATGGCACAAGTATTGAGAAGAACGAGAACAAAGTATTGAACCATGGCGTGTTTCATAGTGATCTTCTTTGTGATTCCCATAATGATGTCCTAGACATTGAGTTTCTCATTGTTGAGCATATTGCAAATCATCAAATTGGTAGCCCACTCAGGCTCTTGGAAATTTTGAGAAGTAGCCTCCTCCGTGATCTTGTTGACTTGTGTCTACACTTGTAAAAACCCCTTCATTTTTCCAGTCATGTTGCTCATTTTATCTCTCATATTTCAACCCATCTTGTTCCCTCCCACCATGATGCACTCTTTGAAAGCGTTGAATTTCTCCATTTTTAAGCCCTCTTAAAACTAAAACCTCGATACATAAATTGTAAGATTGAAGGCTTCCAAATTATAAAAGAGAGCGCATTGGTGAAATAGTAGTTGTCACCTGTATCAAGGAGAGTTGCAATGTCAACCATGGTTACATAAACATTGTTGGGCCTCATAAATGTCACATTTGTATCCTCTTTTTCCTTCACTATTCCTTACATTTCATCGTCGCATTAACCTTCCATCATACCATTTCCATAATGATACTTGGGTTTCTCCTTATTATTTTCCATTGTATTCATTTTTGTATTATAAGTGAATTTGTGATTAAATATTAGAAATTAACATATTTTTATTATATATCAAGGTTGTATGAGTTTGATGATGACTGCAAGCATATTTGAATATTTCAACAAAGTCAAATATTACCACCTAGCCTCAAATTCGAATCTCATCTTCAAGCTTTGAAGATTTGAAGAATATTTGGGACAATCATTCAAGCATATTAAAGGGAGAAGATCATGGAGATTTTGATAGGATATCTTATACAAGATATGAGTGGAGGATTTGAAGGAATAAATTGAGAGAATAGTGGATCTGTAATTATGACACTCTTCAAGACTTTCATGTATATAAGAGAGTGCTCTCTCTTCATGAAGCGTCATGTTATTCATAATTGGAGATTGTTATTCATAATGGAGGCATGTAATTCATAATTTAGTCTTGTAATTAGGAGAAGGGGATTCTTAGCTTTGATTCTTTCATTGTTATTCTTTCATGCTTTGTCATTTGATTCTTGTAATATAATTTGAGATTGATTTATTGTGTGAGCTCACATATGTCTTTTGTCATTCAACTCTTCACATGTTGTGTTGCTTTCTTAGATTAATTTTATTTTAGAAATTTAGATTAGATTACTTCTAATTTAGTCCTGCATATATAGTGTGTCTGTTGCATAAGCCTATGAACCTCATATTGACAAATTAAATATTTGGGCAAGTACTACAACGGAATTAAACGACAATATATTTGCCTAACATTTTGGCACCGTTGTCAGGGAAGCACAATGGATTGAGGTTTAATTTGAATTTTCATGCAAGTATGATTAGTCATAATCCTAACTCTGAGGTGACATATGGGTAAGGGCATGTAGGGAGTGTTCCAATTTCTGTAATTTCAATTCTAGCAATTTCAATTTTTGCAACTATGAAGAGGTTTTCATGTGTTTCAGCAAGTGTGATTTTTACTTTTTTTGTTTTGATTTGGGTGTTGTAAGAAACCCTTTTGCAATATGATTTAACTATGAGTATCAGCTTGGAATATCTCGCTCAGATCCTAGTGAAAGCTAGGATTTCTTCTTCTCAGGAAGAGGAGATCTTGACAGCAACCCAGAGCTTAAATAATCCTCTAGAAACGAATGAGGAATCAACATCTGAGGAACTTGAGGAGGACAATGAGGAGTTGCAGCATTATCTGAGCAAGGGAAATTGTGCCTACGAAATTTATATCGAACGATGGTTTCAAGCGACTACCAAGTTAGATTCTTTTTATTTTGTTAATTTAGAGTTTCAACAATAGATTTTGCATGCTTATACTTATTCCCAACCCTTAGTTGCGAAATTGAAAGATAATATATTCTTGTTACTATTATGTGCTTGGCTCCATTGGTTATTTGACTACATGTAACTGATTTCTAATAAGTAATTAGCATAGAGTAGGTAGGCTTTTATTTTCAGTGTCAGATTTTTCTTGTACCTAGAATAAGTATGCTCTCCTCCACGCTTCGTGCGATTGCGAGGATCAGAAAATAGGGATGATTTTGATTTCAGGAATGAATTTTTTTGCGTCCATCCTTTGACCTGCAAATAAACACAATAAAAAAAATAAAAAATTAACAAATAAAAACAAAACCAATTTTACATGTTACATCATACTGATACAACGAAAATTTTACATGTTACAGCATGCTGGTACAATGACATTTTACATGTTGTTACAACGAAATCTTACTTGCTGAAACAGTGACGTTTATGCTGCAAAAGTGGTTGAAACAGTGTCACCCCAACACTTTTCTTGTTTTTCATTTTCTGGATGAACTTTGTGTGTCATTTTGCGATCGATTGAACCATGTCTTCTTGATATGGTTTATTTATGGTTTGAGCCACCATCCTTTCACCTTGATCTGGAATAAAATTTGCAACAATAAAACAACATGATCATTTAGATTGAAGTCTTCACATCTACTAGATCTACAAGTTTAAGGTGCATTGTCTGGCTCAAGCCAAGAAAAAAATAAATAATAAATTATAACTAAGCTGAACTATGATTGTGATTGATTGAATTGCGCTTTCTAGTCTTGCATGCTAAACCTACAAATGATAGATCTGAAACATTTCCCCATCATGCCTTGAATTAAAATCTGCAATTATCAAGGAAACAAGCCAAATCAATGATAAATCCTAGTTTTCTAAAGAATCAGAATCAAAGTACATGACAAAGTATAAGATGAACTCTTCTCTTTTTGGGCATATTTAGAAAGTTAGTATTTACTCCTTGATTCTCATTTAAGCATCATATCAAAAATTAGATTTTTTTTTTTTTTCTTTTGACCAGAAAATGTGCACCAAATCTTGATTGTGCATCCACCTTACTTAAGTTTTGTTACGTAAAATCTCATTCCACTAAGGGGCAATCATAGATTTTATGCAAGGAAGTTTCCTGAGCATGTAGTTCCATGAGTGACGTCTTCATGGCTAAATCACAACTGAATTCCACTATTCACTTAAGCCTGATTCTCTCCGGATTATTCACCCTCTTTTGGGAATTTTTAACTGCTGAAATTGCTCAATTAAGGAGATGAAATATTTCATTAATCGTTTTTTTTCTTTTTTGCTTGAGAAACATGCAAATCCTCAAGTATTAGAAGCCACACAACATCATGCCATTGGTCAGACTAGTTTTTGGAGCTACTTATGCAGTCGGTAGTCGATGCCATTAATGAATAGATATTTGATGAGCCCACTTCTTTTCACATCTTCTCCGGATTTTCGTGCTCTGTTGATATTGTCAATTCTTACGATCATGATTGGTTGGTGTAATTCTGTCTTTGAAATCTACACAACATCGACCAAACTAGTTGTCACAGGCACCCATGGCTCTTATATCTAAGGTTGATGATAACAATAGGTGTGTGATCGAGAAGTTTAAGAGATGAAGCCAAACAACATCTCCATATCGTTTTTTCTCAGCTACACTGTTGTTCTCTATCTTTATTGGGTTTGGGGGGTATAGGAATGAGCCAATAAGAAACTTGCCGACAAGTTGGCTTGCCATTTTCTTTTGCCACTTGGGATGACTTGAACGGGTGACCTATATGTTATTAAATTTTCCATTCTTTAAATATGTGATTGGATTAATCTTTGTTTATATAGATTCGGGTTTTCTGCATTTTATTTTTATTTTTGGCTGGAGAATATCCTTGAGGATCTAAGTTTCCTTATAGTTTTGTAGTTCTTCGTACTTCTGAATCACTGCAATTCAGCACGGATTCAAAAGCACCTGACAAGATGCCTCATGGAAGAATTTATGCCAACATTCATTCGCCTACTATGGGTCTCTGGCATACTACATGACGATCTAGCTCATAAAAGGTCTTTGATACATAATGGGGGCATTCCAGGAATGCGTACCCATTTGTGAAATACATGTCATCTGCAACAGCAAGTAATGCGATACAGAGTGAAATTTATTTGCAGTACTGAGGATGCCATATTTTGCCTCGTGAGCTGGGAATACTGGCTATTGGCATAAATCGATCATCAACCTCATTTGTTTACAATGATGACAACAAAAAGACACTATTTGAAAAATGTGGAATTTAATAGAAGGATCAACCCGTAGGAAACATAATTGAACAAACCTTTGCGTAGATCAGATTGCACTAAGGAACAATTGAAGCACGTGGGATGGAAGTTGAAAGTGCCTCGCCAAGAAAAACACAAGATCGACCCAGTCGAAAAGGAACATTGTCTAGGGATATCCTTCCTCTCGTCTCATCATTATATTTATGAGTACTTGTTTGACTTACTCAGTGAAAAGTAACTATTGAGAACCATGCATTCATATAGATATGCTTCCCTTTGTATTAATGCTAACTCTCTCTAGTCATGTGTAGGGTAACAAGTGAATACTATATGGAGTGATGGTTGTGCACACACTTCTCAGACCCAATAGTGAATATCTCCATTACCTCCATTTGTAGAGATTATTTGAGTGCAATAAAGTTGCTTTGCGGATGGAAACTCTTTGTGATAGTAAAGGGTCAGACTAGTTACTGGGGAATGAATATTGAAGAGGGTAAATCTTATCGTGTTGTTTTATGGGTAAGAGAAACTGGGTCATTCAATCTTTAAATCTCTTTCACATCTTCAGATGGACTCCAAATCATGGCTACTTCGAATGTCATTGCTAGCAGTTCTGAACTAAAATCATTCTAATAGATGTAACATGGGGATGAAATAATAAAACAATGTCATTGCCTAGTTGTTTTAATTAAATAACACAAACAATATTTATTTCTTTGTTTGTTAATTATTTAAAAATATATATATTTTTTTGTTTTGTTTTATTATAAAACAAAAACAACAAAACAAACAAAGAAAAACAATAAAAAAGTTATAAAAACATTATAAAAATAAAAATATAAAAACACATCAAAACTAAAATAAAAATTTGCAAATGGATGCTTTATTTATTCTTGAAAACCATGATCCAAACTTGTTACAGTGATGTGTTTTTCCCAAGTCACTTCATACAGTAATTAATGAGGAAACAAGTGCAGCGAAAAAAGTTATAAAACATTAATTTTTCTTTGATTTGCCGCATTTGCACTTATTTCTGACTGATATGTTTTTCGCAACTCTCACAGTTTTCCTGCAGGATTTGTACAAAGCTTTTTCAGGTTTAGAGACGCTCACATTTTGCTGCTGAAGTGATTTTCAAGAATCACAAAATTCTTCAAGGAACACATGCTTTGATAGACAGCTTGAAGGAGTTGTTACACAGAAACATTTTGATGTTACATATAAACTTTTTGCACATCTTGATGTTTGTTGTTACACAATGACCATGATGATACACTATTATTTCCATATTTTGCCAAATTTCATGCTATGACACTATCCCATTTATCCTTCAAAGCTGATTAGTCATCCCGTGTTGAATTCATCTTCCATTGCCTTAACTTTCATGACTTCACACATGCCTATTCCTTTATGAGTTGCATACATCATTCCCTTTATCTTTTTCAGTTCATTTTTTCCTTTCCAGTTTTCCATCTGAATAAAACAAACTCCCTTTCCATGATGGCATTGCCTTGATTTCCTTGCCATAAACACTGTTGCTACTGAGATCTTTCCATCTATAGTCTTACCAATATTTTTACCAACTCATGTTGACTAATGTGGGATTTCTTAAGGCCCACCTTTCGACAGTCTTGCCCCATTGACCTCGACACCTTATCTAGGATATAGACTAGAGTTATTTTTTAGTACCTTGAGGCTTGCATGCCTTAATGGCAAGTTCTCTCGCTAACAATCATGGGAATACATCAATATCCCTTGATCGTTAGATATTGCAAGTGGCTTGACATCAACACATCTATTCACACTTCACAGGATGTACTCGGGTACCTTGACACTCATTGACATCACTGGTGAGTTTGTCTCGTATTGGTTAATGCCATTCATTAATGGTTGGTAATCCAATGATTTTTCTTCATGCTCAACACCGACACATTTATTCACATGATCATAATTGTACCATCCGTTTGTAGCAGGTGAAGACTATACACTTTTTCATGATCCCCTCAACAGTGACATCTTCCATGCTCCAGCACCAGCCGTATTCCTATTGCATTGTTCATCATCATTATTGGGTAAGTGGAGGTATGTTCTTTTCTAATCTTTAATCATATAATTCCTTATTTGCTAGTAATGAATAACTTTGGAAAATTCCCTCACCGTGCTCTATTTCCTTTTCCACTTTCATAACCTCTGCCAAGTTGCATAAGGATATGCAACCACTTC
>ML783245.1:105380-129861 GCA_009831015.1 Picea engelmannii | reverse complement strand
TATAAGTGAATTTGTGATTAATATTAGAAATTAACATATTTTCATTATATATCAAGGTTGGATGAGTTTGATGATGAGTGCAGGCATATTTGAAGATTTCAACAAAGTCAAATATTATCACCTAGCCTCAAATTCGAATCTCAACTTCAAGCTTTGAAGATTTGAAGAATATTTGGGATAATCATTCAAGCATATTCAAGGGAGAAGATCATGGATATTTTGATAGGATATCTTATCCAAGATATGAGTGGAGGATTTGAAGGAATAAGTTGAGAGAATAGTGGATCTGTAATTATGACACTCTTCAAAACTTTCATGTATATAAGAGAGTGTTCTCTCTTCATGAAGGGTCATGTTATTCATAATTGGGGAATGTTATTCATAATTGTAGTGACCGTCATTTAATTTAAACTACCAGATAATTAAAACAGAACAATAAATTTGAAATTTACTAAATTTTTACTTAATCTCGCACAATCAATCCAATATTTCAATAAATAAATTTGGTAACCATTTACATACCTTACTCTGATGCTATCGCTCCCTTCGCTTGAACCTATCCGCAACATCTTGCTCCTTAAGACACCCCAAAACCAGCCACCCTACCGACTAGTACGCCTAGCCCTAGGAAATCAATGGACGTCCTAGCCCTCCGAGCCCAAAACCCCTCAGCCCCGGTGCACTGTAAATCCCACTGTCAACTAACTCTGACCCAATACTCCCCATTTTCCCCTCTCGTCCAATGCATGAATGAATATCCCCCTCTCCATAATCCTTCTCCTTCCCTTATGCCTCATTCACCGCCCTCGCACATTCACTCCTCCACCAAACACCTTATCCCTTAATTAATGCCTTATCCATCCATTTATTTCTATTTAATGGTCTTATCCTTTATTAAATATTTCCCTTTTACGTATGGGTTACGTTATCCCTTATGGGATACGTAACCCATTTAACATTATATTTCATTTTTTTGACCTTTAATTTAATACTTAATCAATTAATGACTCACTTAATAATTAATCATTCATTAACCCTTAATTAAAGAGTTAATCATACTTAAGCTAATCATAGTAAAATAAATAATTAATTAATAACATATATTTAATTAAGGTTATATAATAATTAATTATAATTTAGCTAATCTTTAGGATTATTTATGAAATTATTCATATTAATAAGTAAAGGGTCATTATAATAATGGAGGCATGTAATTCATAATTTAGTCTTGTAATTAGGAGAAGGGGATTCTTAGCTTTGATTCTTTCATTGTTATTCTTTCATGTTTTGTCATTTGATTCTTGTAATATAATTTGAGATTGATTTATTATGTGAGCTCACATATGTCTTTTGTCATTCAACTCTTCACATGTTGTATTGCTTTCCTAGATTAATTTTATGTTTTCCTAGTTAGTCTTTCAATGCTTTCCTAGATTAATTTCATTTCAGAAATTTAGATTAGATTACTTCTACTTCAGTTCTACATATATAGTGTGTGTGCTTCGTAAGCCTACGAACCTTGGATTGACAAATTAAATAGTTCGGCAAGTACTACAATGGAATTAAACAACAATATTTCCGCCTAACAAACATGTTGTTACAAACCAAGGCTTAAGTCTCTTTGGCCCACAAATGGTAAGAGGACAAGTGGACGAGGGTGATGGTGGTTTGTAGGACCTTGCAGAGAAGTGACAGATGATGACCAAAGGTTTGGTAGATAGTGGTTGGATAGGGGCGAGCTATTTTTAATGTTTTCTCCTCATTTTATAACTTTACCCTAATAACATGAACTCTTATTTAATATATTTTAAATAAGCTATGCTAATGAAAAAAATATGTAAATTAATAAATTATTAATCTCTTTCTTTATATCTATATCATTTTAAAAAATTCAATATTTTAAAAGTTAAATATCAAATTAATTTATTGGCAAATGCATAATTAATTTTTAAATAATGTTAAATCCCCATTGAAAATTTGTACACCGTACTACTTTTTAGGGCTTAATTAATATGAAGTAATTTATTTTTTAAGAATTTGACAAGTATATTATTTGTATTTATTATTAAATTAACCTCTTTTTTTTTGGTTATTTTCATCCACCTACCAACCCATGTGTAATTTCTATTATAATTTCATGTGTCAAAAGTGGTAGATGATAATAATTTTGTAAATGTTACAAAGTTTTATTACAAGAATCATGAGAAGATGTTCTATAATAAGCATGAAAAATGTTGGCAAAGGACTGTGAGAAATTTATTCTCCACGCCTATCATTGGAAAAAAGTTTCAATTGTCTGTCTGCTCTTTCTCATTACTTGCTACATAAATTTGAATTCTTTAATTATGCTTAAAAGGGATTTAATTTTTTTTTTATAAATTCAACTTATATCCAAAGTTATAACAAATAGACATAAGAGTCACATGAAAATCATCTTTTCCCCAAGGGGCAATGAGTCTACATCCTTTCGATTGAAATCTCAATTCTAGATTTGATATGAATTGCCAACATGAAACCATTTTACATGATATAATTATGAAACAGGTTCGTTGATATTTACCTGTTCACATGGAATTGTAATCCTGGGTTATGCCAATCTACACTATAATTTAGTCCAAATTATTCTTAAACACTTCAATGAAATTTTATTTTAAGGAATAGATGTCACAGTTATGACTTTAGAGTGTAAAAGTACCCGCCCAAAGTTTTGACATATCCTGGCTAACACTACCCAGAAAATATTTTCTTTTGGGATGAAAGTTACTAGTTTGATCTTGGATGAATAGTCAATCTTCCATTGTAAAACTTTGTGTGCAGTGAAAGAAATATAATTTTGGATGAATAGAAAATGTTTCATTGTAAACAATTGCATGCAGTGGTAAATATTTGGCAAAAATGAGAATTTTCGAAGAAAACGAGTCCTAGAGAATCCGGAGAAAGGAAATGATCAGAGATACATTATGAGATTTTGGGTGAAATATTGATGGTTTGCAGTTGAGAAATGAAGAATAAAGTCCCATGGTTGAAACCCATCCATGCCCAGAATTCAAAGAGTAGTTGTCCTTATGTTCAAAGGTCCAAGAGTAACTACATCACTGACGAGGTTTCCTTCCACGTTAGTGTATGCGCACGTGAAATTGCAGAGACGTTTGGTGTGGTCGTTGGTTGGAATTATGTGTGTTCTTACATGTGGCTATTTGTGATAAGGTTTCAAAAGGGACAACGGGAAAGCTATAAGAGGTTCCAGATAGATGAAGAAATTGGGAAGGAACTTCTCCCTTAAAAGAATGCCTTTGGCGTAATTAATATATATGGGTTGTGTTAGCACTCTGTAAATCTGTTCGGTTAACAAATAGACGACGAAGGTAACTTTTTCAACCAACTTTGAGACCTAAAACTAGCCTTTCAGATCTGGAGAGGGCTCTCTCGGAAAGGGCACAGTCTCCACGCATGATATGGCTTTGAGAACAATGGCTAGATTTAATACCTTGGATACAATAGGTTCTAGTTATATTGATGCAAGAAAGTAAGACTTGGGCTATGGAGTTGATCTGAGGAAAAGGTGGGGAAAAATGACTCAGTTACTAAATTGAGAGGATAAGGCTAGGCAATCAACAGTCTTCAGTGTAAAATCGTGATGTGTGGCGGGATAAAGTACATGAAGTAACTCGGAGCGTCATTGCAAGTGAATTCGGAGTTAGCTTTAGAGGAAAACGTTTTGTCTAAGTGGCGCGAACAAGGGGCATTGTACAACGAATCTGTAGGTTTGAAATTTCGTTTCGAAATAGATAGAAAAATATATGAAATAAAGATAACAGGAAGCACATACGCAGAGAAAGAAAGCATAATACATCCAACTGTTACAACTAGAATATTTTCATCAAGTTGTAGGAACTTTGCATTAAATTACGATCAAAACTTAGATTACATACAATAGTTGTCATCTACCAAATTTTTGCCAACCAACCTGCCTTACATCGAAAAGATGAAATATATAGACGAGGGTGTCGCTTTGGCTACCTTGCCTCCTAACTGCTAACCCTAAAACTAGGAAAACTAAGCAACATGCATCAGAGACTCTTCGCATGGTGCTTTCCAAAAATAGACAATAATCACGTCAGTTCACTCAAGACCACTTGCAGGTTTTCCACTAGGATCTGATCATCGGTCAGGTTTTGATATGGAGAAAATATGTGTCTATGTATCCCTTTGATCAAGTGTCTCAGCGAACATGTGTTTGTCAGGTGCTTTTTGTCTTCTATAATAGCTCTGATTTATGTTATGCATTCTTTTGTTGGAGGAAAGTGTGAAGCAATCGGTTGTTTGATTTTCATGGACATTATCAAAATGGTATAGTGCTTTGGGAAACATGTCCTTCAAAACTGCCAAGATTTTTCTTATGTTCTTTGGACGTAGAAACGAACACCTGCTAAACTTTTTTTTTCTACGCACTGGTGAGAGCCACGCGGGCTTCCTTCTCGACCCCTTCACCTTCTCTGGGATTCTCTATATGTCTTTATTCCGCCAGTCTTTGTACTTCTCACAGATGTACAATGGTGTCGTGTGCCTTTCTGAGCTACCTTTTCAAACATGCCACGATCCCTTCGCGATCTTGCGTTGTTGACGCTTTCATAGTCTTTGATGCTAGATGTCACCTCAATTCCATGTTTTCCTTATAGAGTTCAACGATAGCCAGCTTTTCCTACTTCAGTTGTTGAGATGGATCTTGATTATTCGCTCCTGTGATATCCTCTCTCCTTGTTCTGCTCCTATTTCCACAGCTCGATCCTCCAACAAGTTCTATCCAAATGGCACGCATGATTAGTTCTTCAACTACCGATCTGGAACGCAGCTCTTTTGAAACTCGTTCTTCCATGGTCTCCTTGCTCTTCCTTAGCCTACCCCTCCTCCGAGGCATTTGTCATTGGGGAGAGGGGGCTCCTATTGTATTCCCTTCCTATTCGAATCCCTCCACTTCATATTTTGCACGGTTTGATCTAGTCTTCTCTCTAGGTAAAAGAGTAGCTCCTTTCATGTCTTTGGGGATGCCCGCCGCAAGTGAGAACAACTCCTAGTATTTTTGGGGCTCAGACCTTGGGGTTATGCTGCTTCGCATGCCTTTCCTTGCACTCTAAGAGGTCGCCATGGTGCGAAAAATGTGTATTTTTCATGCATTATATCCAACAAACGCACAGGGGGGGGAATTTGAACAAACTGGACTAGCAAGGGGAAATGCAAACAGAGTTCGGGCTTGGTTTTGCGACTGGAAAGAGTGTTGAACATACGAGATTTATAATGAGTTGGAAAAGAGAGGATATCATGCTGGAGGACAGTGAATTCATGGTGATGAGATGTTCCAAGTTGAGTTGCAAGTTTTCCATGGAAAATCCCCGCGTGCATGATACGAACTAGCGAGGTGTGGGAACTAGCGATACACAAGGTCACGAAACAATCCTGGTCGTTGGATCCAGAGGACACGTGGTGAGAAATCAACATTTCGCTAACTGGAAAGTCAAAGGAAGGAGATTCTCTAGACCTTCCAACTCACAAAACGTGAAATCGTGACATGATATGGATCGTCAGATCATAAAGGGTTCTAGACCGTTGATCTGTCACAACAAAGAATGAAGTCTCGAGTCTCAAAGATTAATTCTGGACCATTTGATCCAAAGTATACATGGAAGTAGATGAGCAGTTTAACAGAATTGTGAATCGAGAGAACTACGTCAAGTAGCTCACAGATAGTGTGAAACGCGAAATCTCGATGAGATCTAGACCGTTGAACCACAGAGGGTTGTGGGTCGTTGATTTGGAGAAGGGAGGTGCTCTAACCTTCGACATCACAAAATGAAAAATCCTGAAATGCAGATATTGATCACAGTCGTCGATCAGAGGGTGAGATCTCGACCATTGATCTGATACAAAGCACTCTTTGAATAAGCTCTTGGTCATAGTTGAAGGTCGTGTTGTCGAAGGATTAAGGGAGGAGCTAGCATGTCGTTGGGCTCCACATCGAAGACCATCGAAATTGTAAAGCGCTCTCTTGAATAAGCACTTGGTCATATCTCATGGTCATGTGAGAGGAAGGAGCTAGCCCAACTAAGCCCCATTTCGAAGATCGCGACTTGGGAAAGCCGAGATGCTTCATACCAAGATCCTCGAGGTCGTGAGTTCTGAAGCACCTTCTGAATAGGTTTTTGGTCACCGCTAGAGGCCACATGAAGGAGGGGGCTTAGAAGCCAAAGGGGCCATACTTGACTAGTTGAAACTGCCAGAACGCAGTGATGAAATTGGCCTGATAATTCAAGGAGTTGTAGGGCGACTGTCAGAAGAGTCGAAGAGTCTCAAGGTAACTTCCAAAGGAGTGTAGACTCATCATAGAGGTGATTGACAGATGGAAAAGCATCAAATACTATTACAGCCAGTGAAGCCAAAGAATCTCAGCATAACGACCAGTGATGATGAATGCATGAAGCTAACCACTAGAGAAGATGAAGAGTGGCTATGATGATCATGAGATGACTTGACGAGGAAACAGATGCAGCATAGATATGTGAAGAAATTATACAGTTGAGTGGAGTAGAATGGATGAAAAATATGTAGTGAATGACCTGTAGGGAGAACAATGATGCAGAAGGTGCACAAAGACTATAAAAATGCAGAACAAAGAGGAGATGGGGGTTGTTGTTGTGTATGATTCATGTGAGTAGAAACAGGCTATGTGGAGATACTGAAATGCACAGAAGAGGTGTAGCGCATAGAAGGGAAATGTTTCACAGAGCATAAAACATAAAAGAACAAAAATCCCAAAGAAGAATGCGAGCAAAGAGACACTGATGCAGGCAAAGCAGAGCAATGTAGCAGAATAGTGATGTGACCGGTAAGCCATAAATAAATGTTGTATCACTGTCATAAGTTGTAAAAGGCAAAGATTTATATTTTAGGGTGGTAGGGAGGTGCTAGGGACGATTGGTGCCCTTAGAGTTTCAAGTGGGTGCTTGAAGAACAGGGAGTTGTAGCTTCCATCTGGTTGCAGCCAGAAAAACCAGGGTGGTAGGGTGGTGCAAGGGAGAACTTTTGTTCTCTGTTATACAAGTCAGTGACTGTGTGATTGGAAGTTGGTGCTTCCATCCAGTTGGTGATGGAACACTTAGGGAGGTGGTGCTTCCTTCTAGTGGGTGCTAGAGAAACCAGGGAGTCGGTGCTTCCTTCTAGTAGGTGCTAGAGAAATTAGAGAGTTGGTTCTCTCAACAAGTTGCAACTTGCAAAACAAAGGTGGTAGCCTTAGAATGAGTTGGTTCTCATAAGAATGATAATGTACAGATTGCTTATCATATCAAGAAGAAGAGGTTTTTCCCTTTATGGGTTTCCTCAGCAAATATCTGTCTCTATATACTTCATGTGTGTGATTGATGTTGAATATTTTATTACTTACCTCCCTGCATTATTGTGATTGTCATTGAGTGCTTTGTAAAGATTTTAAAATAAGTATAATTGTTTAAGCACAGTAACAACTTATTCACCCCCCCCTCTCAGTTGTCCAACAATTGGTATCATAGAAAGTTCCCTTTATTTAAGGGTAGATCCTAGAGCTTAAACATGACTAGCCATGGAGGAACTTCAACCAATAAGGCCCCCTTTTTCAATGGAACAAACTTTGGCTTCTAGAAAGTTAGGATGAGAACCTAGATGATGGCTTTAGGTGTAGATGTATGGGATGTGGTAGAGACTGGTTATGTACAGACAATTATACTAGCTAATAAGGATGACAAGCTAGAATTCAGCTTCAATGCTAAGGCTATGAATGCTATTCTCAGTGGGCTTGCAGAAGCAGAATTTGTAAAAATTATGCACTTAGAAACTGCCAAAGAAATGTGGGACAAACTCATTAGCAGTTATGAAGATAATGAGAAGGTAAAGTATGCCAAGCTTCAAACCTACAGATTATAGTTTGAACAACTAAAGATGAATGAGGATGAAACAATTAACAAATTTTTTCTTAAGAGTTGAGGAGCTTGTGAATGCCATGAAAGGTCTTGGTGAGAATCTGGAAGACGCAGTATTAGTTCAGAAGATCTTAAGATCTTTGTCTGATATATTCAATCCAAAAGTTTCTGCAATAGAAGAACTGAATGATATTCAGACTCTGTCTATTGATCAACTCCTAGGAACTCTAACTACTTATGAAATGAGGATTAGTAAAGATAAATCTACCACTAGAGAAGCGTCTTTTAAAGCAGGCAAGAATGAGGATTATGAGGCTGATGAAATTGAAGCAAAATTTGTGAGAAGACTAAAGAAAGGATTAGGAAAGTACCAAGGCAAGTTGCCCTTCAAAGGCTTTAATTGTGGAAAGATAGGTCACTTTGCATATAAGTGTCCACATAAGAAGAAGGACCAGAACCCTGAAGGTGAAGAGAAGTACAAATCCAAAAGATTTGATAAAAAGAAAAGCTTATGTGTAAACAATGATGACTCTTCAGAAGACACAGATAGTGACTCTTCCTGTGAAGATAAGGTAAATGACTTAGTGTTTATGGCCAAAGAGGATTGTGATAATGAAAACATAGGAAGTAATGTCAACATTGAAGAAGTTGTGGTTGACTTGGAAGGAGAGTTGATCAATGTCTTAGAAGAGATTGACAGACTCGGAGTTAAGAAGAGAAAACAAAAACAATTGCCGACATAGCTCAAGAAAGGCAGTAAAAAACCTAATGAATACTTTGCCTCACTAAAGGTGGAATTAGAAGAGGTAAATAAAATTGAAGACATTCTAAAACAACAATTATCAGAAAAAAAGGAAAGATGTGACGCCTTGGAAGAAGAGGTACTAAAAAACAGAAAAGAGATGGAGAAGTTTAAAGCATTGTATGTCCAAAATATTTCAAGAATTAAAGCCTCAAAAGGATTAACCATCATTCTGAATCAGTAAAGGAACCTAAAGTTGAAAACTGGTTTGGGTTATGAAGAGGGATCAAGTAGTGATCAGCCAAGCAACAAAGACTCCATCAAGTTTGTCAAATCTACAACCAATGACCACAACAAGCCTGCAGAAACAAAGGAAGACAATCAGCCGCCCAGGAGGAGTAAAGAAAAAGGTGTCAGAACTGAATCTATAGAACAAAGAAATAATACACCCTCTGCTCAAGGAAATCATCATCATGGAAGAAATCGACCTTCTCAAAGAAGACAACCATTTTCCAGGTAGAAAGATTTTTTCTATGGATATTGTTTCTACTATTATAACTTTGGCCACAAAGTTCTAAATTGTTCCTTAAGATTTAGACATGAGCAATCAAGATTACCAAGGAATAAATATCTGCCACAACAGAGAATGAGACAACCAAGAAATAAACAACCATAGATTGCAAATTGTCAAATTAAGTTTAGAGACATGCAACTGAGGAGGTCAAGAGATAATAAATAGTCAATGAGTAGACAACGTTGTAACAATCACTTTGACATATTGAACAATGAGTTTGAATGCTATAACTGCCATAACTTCAGCGACAAAGTTGCAAACTGCCATCTGAATAACTACAAATCAGATCCAAAGATAAAGCTCTTAGCTAGAAAGGCCAACAAATGGAAAAGGAAAGATAGTGAAAAATGTGGTCTAGTACTTTCAACTCAAAAACAAAAGGACTCATGGAATATAGCCAGTGAATGTTCCAAGCACATGACTGGAGAAAAGGATAAGCTTCTTCCTATAAGAAAAAGCAAAACAGGAAATGTGATCTTTGAAAATGATGAACCAGGTAAAGTTAAGGATAAAGGGATGGTGAGTTTGAGTAATGGCAAAGAAGATTCTCAGGATGATTTGCTTATAGATAATCTAAAACATAATGTGATCAGTATAAGTCAAATGTGTGACAAAGGCTGTGAAGAGGTGTTCACGTCCAGAGATTGTAAGGTGAAAAATGTAAACTTGGGTCAAGTGGTGACTAAAGGCATAAGGACAGATAATAATGTTGATATTGAATCTTCCCATACAAGAAAAGAAGAAGTAGAAGAAGAATCATGTCATAAGCTGGAAGCATAAGTTGTGAACCTTAGAAAGAAGGTTGAGAAGTCAAACACCCAAATCAAATTCTTGCATAGCTCCATGATCCTGGATGAGATCTTGGATAGACATAGATCACCAAATGAAAAATCTGGTCTTGGATACAACAAGGAATAAATCAGTACTCCTTAGAATTCTAACACAGGTCCTTCATTTGTAGAAAGGGAAAGCAAGTATGAGAGTGTTTGTAGTGGCTTTTTCTTGTAATGAATTTGGTCATAAAAGCCTTGGATTGTAGGCATCATGGAAGAAAAATGAAGTTACTGTAAAAGAAGATCAGAGAAGCATGATAAGGGGATTCATTTAGTTATGACAAGAAAAGGTTGATGAATGAGTCGCAGAGAGAGAGGCGAGCAATATTGAGTCTGCTATAGAGGACACAACTGAAGCTAAAGATGAAAAGGTCCAAGAATCAGAAGGAGAAGACTATGAGTTAAATACAAATACTCTGTAGGACTCAAATAAGAGGGTCCATCCTGTCAGGGGGAGTATGTATTGGTTGAATATTTGATACCTCCAAAAAATACTACAACAGCTCAGGGGGAGCGTTTTTTCTTTGACATTGATGTCAAAGGGGGAGAAAAGGAGAGATCTGAATGCTACAGTTGGAGATCTAATTAAAACTGTGCAACCATTCAAGGTTTCCATCAATGCCAAAGGGGCAGATTGTTGGCATGTTTACAGGCAGAGTGTGCTTGTCATTGACAGAAAGAACAATAATGATGTTGGCAGGTTTACAGGCAGATTGTGCATGGAAAGAACAAAAACGATGAAACAGAAGATAAAGCTCGAGAAGCTCAGGAGGAATAGCATGAGTGTGCATTGATAGAAAACAGGAAATGAGTGAACAATATGCAAGAACAAAAAAGCTCAGAAGAGATAGTGCTTTTGCGCTTTCCAGAAGTGCAACCGAGGTCCAAGAGAAGGACTCGCAGAAGGTTCAAAGGTTGAGGCCTTTGACACTTAGACATTCTTCTAGGTCAGGAGGAAGCGTAAGCCCCTAAGGAGGAGCGTTAGTGGCCGTCGGATCAGAATCCAATGACTAGAGGAAGTGCAGATGAGGAGATCAGAACTCAGCCATTAGATCTAAGTGCGTAGACTAAGAACCATTGGATCCTAAGGAAAGTGCACGAGACAAGTCCCGAAGTCATCGGAACCGTCCATCATCCAGAGGACACGTGGCGAAAGATCATCATTCCGTTGACTAAAAGGTCAAAGGAAGGAGGTGCTCTAACCCCTCAAAATCACGATATGAGAAGTCACGAAATGACCTGAGCCGTAGGATCCAAAGGACACGTGGCGAAAGATCAGAATTTCGTTGACTGAAAGGTCAAAGGAAGAAGGTGCTCTAACCCCTCGAACTCACAATATGTGAAGTCGTGAAATGACCTGAGTTGTAGGATCCAAAGGACACATGGTGAAAGATCATCATTTCGCTGACTGAAAGTTCAAAGGAAGGAGGTGCTCTAACCCCTCGAACTCGCGATATGCGAGGTAGCGAAATGATCCTGGTCGTTGGAGCCAGAGGACACGTGGCAAGCGATTGGAATTTCGTTGACTTGCACTTTAGAGGAGTCAATGGAGCGAGGTGTGGGAACTCGTGATACACGAGGTCATGAAACAATCCTGGTCGTTGGAGCCAGATGACACGTGGCGAGCGATCAACATTTCTCTGACTCAAAAGTCAAGGGAAGGAGGTGCTCTAGACCTTCCAACTCGCGAAGCATGAAATAGCGACATGATATAGGTCGTCGGATCACAAAGATTTCTAGACCGTTGATCTGTCACAACAAAGAACAAAGTCTCAAGTCTCGAAGATGAATTCCAAACCATTCGATCCAGAGGATACATGGTAGCAGATGAACAGTTTCGTAGAATCGTGAATCGAGAGAACTACGTCGAGCAACTCTCAGATATCGCGAAACATGAAATCCCGATGAGATCTGGACCGTTGAACCACAAAGGGTTGTGGGTCGTTGATCTGGAGTAGGATTTAGAGAATTGGGACTTGGAAGAAGGGAGGTGATCTAACCTTCAACATCGCAAAATGCAAAATCTTGAAATGCAGATATTGATCGCAGTTGTCGATCAAAGGGTGAGATCTCAACCATTGATCTGATACGAAGCGCTCTTTGAAAAAGTGCTTGGTCACAACTGGAGGTCACGTTGTCAAAGGATTAAGGGAGGAGCTAGCACGTCGTTGGGCTGCACATCAGAGATCACCGAAATCATAAAGTGCCCTCTTGAATAATAGCTTGGTCATGTGAGAGAAAGGAGCTAGCCCAACTAAGCCCCATTTCGGAGATCTCGACTTGGGAAAGTCGAGATGTCTCATACCAAGATCCCCGAGGTCACGAGTCACGAAGCGCCTTCTGAATAGGCATTTGGTCACTGTTGGAGGCCACATGAACGAGGGGGCTTAGAAGCCAGAGAGGCCATACTTGATTGGTTGAAACTGCCAGAACGTAGTGATGAAATCGGCCTGAGAATTCAAGGAGCTATACGACGACTGTCAAAGGAGACGAAGAGTCTTGAGGTAAATGCCAGAGGAGTGTAGACTCATCATAGAGGCGATTGACAGATGGTAAAGCGTCGAATACTGTTACAGCCAGTGAAGCCAAATAATATCAGCATAAGGGCCAGTGATGATTAACACATGAAGCTGACTGCCAGAGAAGATGAAGAATGGCTATGATGATCATGAGATGACTTGACGAGGAAATGGATGCAGCATAGATATGTGAAGCAATTCTATGGTTGAGCGGAGTAGAAGGGATGAAAAAGCTGCAGTGAACGACCTGTAGGGAGAACAATGATACAATGAAGAGTATGTAGTGGCATAGCACATGAAGAATGCAGAAGGTGCACAGAGACTATAAAAATGCAGAACATAGAGGAGATGGGGGCTACTATTGTGTATGATTCATGTGAGTAGAAGAGGGTTGTGTGGAGCTGCTGAAATGCACAGAAGAGGCATAGCGCATAGAAGGGAAATGTTTCACAGAGCATAAAATGCAAAAGAACATAAATCCCAAAGAAGAATGTGAGTAGAGAGACACTGATGCAGGCAAAGCATAGCATTGTAGCAGAATAGTGATGTGACTGGTAAGCCATAGATAAATGTTGTATCACTGTGATAAGTTGTAAAAGGAAAATATTTATATTTCAAGGTGGTAGGGAGATGCTAGGGAGGATTGGTGCCCTTAGATTTTCAAGTGGGTGCTTGAAGAATAGGGAGATGTATCATCCATCTAGTTGTAGCTAGAAAAATCAATGTGGTAGGGTAGTGCAAGGGAGAACTGTTGTTCTCTGTTATACAGGTCAGTGCCTGTGTGACTGGAAGTTGGTGCTTCCATCCAGTTGGTGTTGGAACACTTAGGGAGTTGGTGCTTCCTTCTAGTGGGTTTTAGAGAAACCAGGGAGTTGGTGCTTCCTTCTAGTAGGTGCTAGAGAAATTAGAGAGTTGGTGCTCTCAGCAAGTTGCAACTTGCAAAATAGAGGTGGTAGTCTCACAATGAGTTGGTGCTCATAAGAATGATAATGTACAAATTACTTATCATATCAATAAGAAGAGGTTTTTCCCTTTATGGCTTTCCTCAAGAAATATCTGTCTCTGTATAATTCATGTGTGTGATTGATGTTGAATATTTTATTGCTTACCTCCCTGCATTATTGTGATTGTCATTGAGTGCTTTGTAAAGAGTTTAAAATAAGTATAATTTTTTAAGCACGGTAACAACTAATTCACCCCCCCCCTCTTAGTTGTCCAACAATGATTTTCCCTAATAACTTTCCTTCTTCCACCGCGAAGTGTGATTTCTTTGGATTTAGTGATATATCGAACTTTCTGCGCTTTTGGAAAACCCTCTTTAGGTGCTCGAGATGTTGTTTGTTAGAGGCAGAGTACAATGTGATGTCGTCCAGATAAATCATGATAAATTTGTCCTTTTCATTAGAAAACGTGATGTCCATGGCCCTATGAAAAGTGGCTCCAACATTCATTAGGCCGAACGACATTTTGGTGTACATGAACGTTCCCCATGCAGTTGTGAAAGTTGTTTTCTCTCTGTCATCCGGGTGGACCATGATCTGATTATATCCTAAGAACCCGTCCAACATATACATCTTCTAGGACCCCACCACTTTTTGCAGGATGTAGTCCATTTTAGGAACAGGGTAGTGGTCCTTGAGAGACACGTTATTTAAATTTTGGAAGTCTACACACAGTCTTATCTCACCGCTTTTCTTTTTTACAGGTACCAAATTAGCTACCCATTTCGAGAATCTCAAAGAAACAATAATTTTAGCGTCAAACAACTTCTTTACCTCCTTCTCGATCAGTGGAAGCAACAGGGAATTTATCTATCTCGGCTTCTGTTTGAAAGGTTTTTGATCTTCCTTGAGAGGGATGACATGTTGGATCACTTTCGTGTCATACACTTTCAGGTCATCGTAGCTCCATGCGAAAACGTCCGGGAAATCTTTCATGAGCTTTACGTAGTCTTTCTTGACCTCTGGACTAAGTGTCTTGGATAATTTTACCATCTTTGGGTTCTCCTCAGTCCCGATGTTGCAGTCTTCCACGTCTTCTTCACTTGCAGTGATCTTGGGGTTCTTAGCCACATCATTTTCATCAAACATCTTTTCCAGTGGCACCAACCCCTTTGGAATAATATTATTTTTTAATTGTATTATGTCCCTTCATGCGATTTGGTTTTGGAAAGGGTCATCGTTACTGTGCGCATCCGCGCTCTCATCTTTGTCGTCGTAGCATTCCTCGTCAATGATTGTATTAGCGAACTCGTCGCTCATAAGGAGGAATCTTTCCACCTGTTTGTCATCATCAAACACTTGCCAGTGTTTGATATTATAAGGAAGATGGGGATCTTAAAAACCGAGATTGAGGTGGCCAACGCATCATCGATATGATTTTTCTCTATGGGGATAAAAGATAGGTCATATTCTGAGAATCCTTCGAGGAGGTCCAAATCCAAATTCTTGTACACTCTCAGCCTGGGGTGTTTGGTTTGATATACACCCTTTACTTGATTTATGATCAGCTCAGAATCTCAACGCACTGTTATCTTTTGCGTGCCCAATTCTTTTAGAACTTGTAAGCCCAAGATTAGTGCTTCATACTCAGCCATGTTGTTAGTGCATTCAAACGCGAGCTTGTATGAGCACAACTTTGTGATTGCTTCAAGGGGGCTCACCCATACGCCGACCCCAGCTCCTTCTCTGTTGACTGCGTCGTCAAAACTCATGTTCCACACCTTGTTTTCCATGCGGTCTTTTGTGTCATCGCATTTTTTTTTTCCCGCGCTGTCTCCTCATCAGCTATTATAATGGTTGTTGGTCCTTCCTTGTCAAAACTCAGGTCATTGTAGAATATAGAAGAACCCACCTCGGTATCGACGGTGTATATGGGATGATTGTGTGGTTGTGTCTTGTTGCTTACCATGTATTTCAGCAACACTTCTCTGTATCGCCTTATGTCATGGCCAAAAATAGGGATAGCGGCATACGACATATCCATCTGCAACGTTTCCTTCAACTTCATAGCCCACGACCTCGAGAGCAACATGCTAAATTTTGGGGGTATGTATATGACAACCATGTCCATGACCATGTTCTTAATGGGGATTTGAGCCAATGATACAACTAGGTCTTTGATAAGGCCTAAACACTTTACTTTTCTCGAATCAAAGGAGAAAAGGTCTTTGTATGGCCTGGTGAGATCCAAACCTAGTTCATCCATGATCACCTTTGGCATGAGGTTGTGTGACGCGCCAGAATCCAGCATGGCGTTATGCAGGGTCATGTCATGGATCTTCAGACTGACATAGAAAGGAGGGACGTCTTCAGTATCGCTTGTCTCTTCAACGTGAGAACCAAAAATGATGGTGGGGTGATCATCTTGAATATTCAGAGTATCGGGGGTCCCCCCCATTTTCAGCGTTTAAATGATTTGTTCCCGATACTCTCCCTTTCTAATAAGTTCATTGAATGGGATAGAGATTTTTATTTTGGCCATCTCCTATTCAAAGTTGAAAGGGGGACAAGTTTTCTCTACCTCTTTTCTGCTCATCTCCCATCCTATCTTCGAAGCTTTCTTGGGGACCTCCTCCTTCGATTTAGCTTTCTCTATCGTGTCCTTGGTCACATTGTCCGACCTTGGTCGACTTATGGAAGGGGTGTCCACCGGAGGCTTCCTTATGGGGTTCGTTTTTTGCGACTCGGTAGGCACGTCTTTGCTCCGGAGGTTGTACTTCTTCTGGAACTGCATGATGGTGTTTTGATAGCCTTTCCTGAACTCTTTCGTCTCCCAAGACGGCGCATCATCTATTTCGAGTATCATATCATCATCGACCTTTGGCATGAAGTCTTCATTTCTACTCATATACTGATCATGCTCTCTCTTCGTCAAGAACACACGCGGGTTTTGGTCATCGCAATAATGCATCTGGTCGTCAAATGTCTAGTCGAAATCCTCGTCCGCGTAGTTGTTCTGGAAAGGGGGTCTCATTTGTTGGTCACCTTGATCCCTTTACTCTTTCTGTTCTCTTTGTCTGATCTGAGGGATTTGAACCCTTCTAAGGTTCTGATTCCTGGGAGGTGGGTCGTTCCGTTCTCGGGAAACAGGTATGTTTTTCATGGACATTCTCTCGATAAAATTTTCCATGGTCTTCATCATCATGTCGAATTTATCGTCTGAGGACCACGAAGTCGATGCTTGTGCATCTCCCTGGGGTCTCTTGTCACCTCGGTTGAACCTTGGTTTTATTTTTCTCTACGCCATCATGTTTACTTCAACTTCGACAGTATTACTCATTATAGCATCTAGATTCGTTGACCTTCTTTCTTTTAACAACAGGGTGAAATCATTGTCGAAGGAATCAACATACAAAAACTGTGCAGCACCCGGGGGCGGCTTGACTTTTGTAGGGATCGAGTTGTACAACTTAAAAAAGAAGGCTGAGAATTCTTGCACTGTCTCCTCCAGTGCTTTCTTCATGCTATTGTATTGTGTCAGTAGTTGAAAAGGGTTTTTCTTCTCTCCCCATTTATCTAGGAATGACGTCTTGAATGTAGAGAAGTCCCGAATGCTCGTGAGCGGGAGGGATTTGAACCATTTGCTTACATCTCCCGAAAGGATTTGTGTAAACAACCTCATTTTTTCATTTGCGTAATCCACCTCCTCCGGGTCGATGAAATAATTAAACCAATCTAGGTGCCTCTGAGCGGAAACATTTCCCTCAGCGTCGTAGAGCCTGATCCTCTGGCTATAATTTTGAGGCAAGTCATGCAATTGGGCAGGCAGGATGAGGGGAGCGAATCTGGCAGTCATAGCCCTAGGAGGATTCAGATTCTGAGGGATATTATTCATACTAGGGCTTGGAATTTTTTGGGTCGAAAACAGTCTTGTCCAAACTAGTTTCTGACTTCAACCTGAACAAAGTTTTCTCGAATAATGCGTCAAACTCAAGGTCGCCAATGCTCTGTGTGTCGTCTTTGGGCAAGGACAGGCTTCTGTCCAGGTAGTATAATGGGTCCGGTGCTTTCTCTCTAGCCTTGCACAGAATCTTCTTGGGGTCGTACACTGGCTCCGAGGGGTTTGGGTCAGGATTCACTCTGGTGTAAATCGTCTTTAGAGCCAAGTTTCCTGAACTATGCTACTTGGAGCTACTAGTATGTTTGCACTGGAGTCACCAGGGTAAGCGTTTCAACCAGTATGGATATTTTTCCCTCTGTTACCCTTAGGGGTCAAACTGCAATGTTTGTCATTCTCCCAGGGAAAATCTGTTCAACTTCGTCCCCGACAGCGACGCCAGAATGTTAGCACTCTGTAAATCTATTCGGCTAACAAATAGACGACAAAGGTAACTTTTTCAACCAACTTTGAGGCTTAAAACTAGCCTTTCGGATCTGGAGAGGGCTCTCTCAGAAAGGGTGCGATCTCCGAGTAGGATATGGATTTGAGAACAATGGCTAGATTTAATACCTTGGATACAATAGGTTCTGGTTATATCGGTGCAAGAAAGTAAGACTTAGGTTATGGAGTCGATCTGAGGAGAAGGCGAGGACAAATGACTTAGTGACTGAAATTGAGAGGATAAGGCCAGGTGAGCAACAGTCTTTAGTGTAAAACTGTGATGTGTTTCGGGAGAAAGTACACGAAGTAACTCGAAGCGCCACTGCGGGCGAATTCGAAGTTAGCTTTAGAGAAAACAATTTGTCTAAGTGGCGCGAACAAGGGGCATTGTACAACGAATCCGCAGGTTCGAAATTTCGTTCCGAAATAGACATAAAAAGATATGAAATAATGATAACATGAAGCACATACACAGAGAAAGAAAGCACAATACATCCAACTGTTACAACTAGAATCTTTTCATCAAGTTACAGGACATTTGCATTAAATTCCAGTCAAAACTCAGATTACATACAATAGTTTTCGTTTACAAAATTTTTGCCAACTAACCTGGCTTACATAGAAAAGATGAAATATATAGACGAGGGGTCACTTCAGCTACCTTGCCTCCTAACTGCTAACCCTAAAACTAGGAAAACTGAACAACATGCGTCAGAGACTCTTCGCATGGTCCTTTCCAAAAATAGACAATAATCACGTAAGTTCACTGAAGACCACTTGCAGGTTTTCCAATGGGATCTGATCATCGGTCAGGTTTTGATATGGAGAAAAGATATGTTGTTGTATCCCTTTGATCAGGTGTCTCGGCAAACAGGTGTCTGTCAGGATCTTGTTGTCTGCTATAACGTCTCTGATTTATGTTACGCGTTCATTTGCTGGAGGAAAGTGTGCAGCAAGTGGTTGTTTGATTGTCACAACCGTTATCAAAACGGTATAGTGCTTTGTGAAACGTGTCCCTCAAAACTGCCAAGATTTGTCTTATGTTCTTCGGACGTAGAAACGAACACTTGATAAACTTGTTTTTTATGTGCGCTGGCGAGAACCACGCAAGCTTCCTTCTCAATCACTTCACTTTCTCTGGGATGCTCTGCATGCCTGTCTTTCGCCGGCATTTGTGCTTCTCACAACTGTACAATAGTGTCATGTGCCTCTCTGATCTTCCTTTTCAACCATGCCACGTTCTCTTCGTGATCCTACACTACTGACGCTTCTGTAGTCTTTGACACTAGTTGTCGCCTCAATTCCATGTTTTCTTGATAAAGTTCAATGATAGCCAGCTTTGCCTGCTTCAGTGGCTGAGATGGATCTTAATTATTCGCTCCTATGATATCCTCTCTCCTTGTTCTGCTCCTGTTTTCGTTGCTCGGTCCTCCAGTAGGTTCTAGCCAGATGGCGTGCATGAGTAGTTCTTCAGCTACCGATCTGGCACGTGGCTCTTTTGAAACTCACGCTTCCATGGCCTCCTTGTTCTTCCTCAGCTTTCCCCTCCTCCAAGGAATTTGTTGTTGGGGAGAGGGGGCTCCTACTATCTTCCCTCCCTGTTCGAGTCCCTCCACTTCTGATTTTGCGTGGTTTGATCTAGTCTTCTCTATAGGTAAAAGAATAGCTTCTTTCACATCTTTGGGGATGCTCGCCATAGGTGAGAATGAGTCCTAGTCTTTTTGGGGCTCGGACCTTGCGGTTCTCCTGCTCCGCGTGCCTTTCCTTGCACTCTGAGAGTTCACCATGGCATGACAAATGTGTAGTCGGTGCGCAGTATATCTAGCAAATGCACAGGGGGGAAACTTTGAACAAACTGGATTGGCAAGGGGGAATGCAAACAAAGTTCGGGCCTGGTTCTGCGATTGGAGAGAGTGTCGAACATCTGAGATTTATAATGAGTTGGACAAGAGAGGAGATCATGTTGGAGGACAATGAATTCATAGCGACGAGATGTTCCAAGTCGAGTTGCATGTTTTCCATGGAAAATCCCCATGTGTAAGATATAGGTGATAAGGTTTGTTAGGCGTGGATGATACAAACACCGCTATTTTTCATTCCCTCGGCTTTCATGATGAACTGATAATAATTGTTGTACTTTCTAATGCGATTTCCATTAACCACTTGACTTGACCTAGGCACATAGAGGTTGGTTTCTCAATGAGACTCGACTCTCTTGGAAAAGACATACCCGTACCACTTATACAAGTTTCAACTCTGACATCCCTTCCCGCTTTCAAGGGCAAACCAACCACTTGCTGACTTCGAAATCACGGTGCTACGTACATGACTTCACATGTTTGGACGCATGGGTCGCGACGTGACTTAAAATAGACTCTTAAATGGAAAACAAAATGGCAGCACTAACAGGTTGGATCTGTCAATTCTTTGAGTACTAAATTAATTAGTATATTTTTAAATAATGTCAAAGGGAATATCAAAGTTATATAAATAAGATGAAGTAAGAAGGAGCTTGAATTATTTATAGTTATAAATGACTACAAAGTTGTCACTAAAGTAAGAGACCAATGGTTGTGTTAACTCCTGTGTCAAAGTGCAGAGAATGACAAGTTTGTGTCAAAGTAGCCACTGTTCAATCTCTACTTTGGATTTGATGTTGGGATTGAGGGAAGTTGGAATATTTATGTCAACATGGGAAACAATATGATGTTGTTCTTGCACATGTTTGCATCAAAGTATCTAAGGTTCAATCTTGAACCTCAACTTCAATGTTGAGTTCAAGGGAAGTTGTGATATCTATGTTAACATGAGAAACAAACGGTGTTGTTCTTGTACATGTTTGAGATACTCATTTAAACGAAGGAGGTTCCCTTCACTCAATTCAACCTAGTAACCTCCATGTTGCACATTAAGAACACTTATGAAATCTCCTTATTAAACACCACTATTATTACATTGTTGTTGTTCTATGTCCATAAACTCATCACAGTTTCTTATCTCGTTGTTGTTCCATGTAACATCCCTAGTTTTAAATCCCCTCAAATTATAATGTAATTATGTAAATGTGATTTAAGCAAGTGAACCGATATGTTTGGGGTGAAAATCCCATATTGACTAATATGGCTAAGGACTGAACTATGTGTTATGTACATTGAAATAATTAATAAAAATAATAATTGCTCGCCGTGATATGAGAGAAATGGTAAAAATGGGAGGCTATGATTCCACAAGAGAGCAAGTTAAAAGGGTGATCCAAAGGGAAACCCATGTCTTTTGCTTGAGTTAATGTGTCATTACCATATAATCCTCCCTTTGAATTCTTAAACACTCAAACATTGAATTCATGTAAGNAATGGGAGGCTATGATTCCACAAGAGAGCAAGTTAAAAGGGTGATCCAAAGGGAAACCCATGTCTTTTGCTTGAGTTAATGTGTCATTACCATATAATCCTCCCTTTGAATTCTTAAACACTCAAACATTGAATTCATGTAAGAAGGTTGGTGCGTGAAAACACCTCATAGAGTTATTCATTGTATGGGCCGAAATACAGTGAACATTGGGAAGTGTCAGTGAACTTGCATGGGGTGAAAGAAAATTTGTATGGAAAAACAAAATAGTTTTACATGTTGCTTTTAGGCAGGAAGAAGAGAGGTGAGTGTTGAAAAGAGTACCATCCATGTTGTGCTTGAAGGCAATCATTATTGGACTATGTTTATGTTGGAAGTGTGGCTTGTAAAAATGAGTTGTGTGTTTGTGGAGCATTTTCATGTTGAAGAAATTGTTCAAAAACCTTGAGAAGGTTGCAAGAACACTCCTGAATTAGTTGTGAGTTCTTGGAGTCCTCGACTGTGAGATTCCTGGTCAACCGAGTGCACTAGAGCCCAAGATGGAAGTGGGAAGGCCTAAGGGACCGTGTGCAGTGAAGAGGGATCTCATTCATTGGGTTGTGTTGGTTGTGGAGAAGAGAGCTAGTGGATTGGAACTATTGTTGGAGTAGAACCTGGGTTTTGGATTGCTAAATGTGGAGAGTAGAAAACTAAGAGGGCCAGAACTCCTTGTGGACTCATAGCCTCAACTCATGGGTGGCATGTTGTTGATAAAAAATGAACAGTAGCGTATATAGCTGGAAGGAACATCTTACGTACGTAGTCACTTGGTTATTTTATAAACAGATAAGTTTTTTGTTATGTTTATTATGGTAATTCTTTTGTGTAAATGAATATTTGAATGTTGTGTGTTTGATTTATTACATTCATAGGTTTTTATTATGCTATTAGTTGCATGAGTTATTTGGCATGTTGCATGCATGCAGATTTTTAAATGGTAACCAAGTATGCTAAATTGTTTTTGTAGTAATGTGGCTTAACTTCAAAGTAGGTATGCTACATTCCATGTCCAGAAACTCATCACAATTTGCTCTCTTCTCTTGGATAATCGATCATCCTCCCATCATGAATAAATTCTTTACTTCACTATTTTAAAACATTTTGGAATGACATTTAAACTCATATAACCATATAAAACATTTTGGAATGACATTTAAACCCATATAACCATATAGTACCTAACATTTTCCATATACACTAACTAATATTATTTTTCATATACACTAAATAATATTAATATTGTTGAAATAACATGCCACCAAATATTAATATCAATGACATACCACCAAATATTGATATTTCAATTAAATACTCATCATCTTAAATACTCATCATCTATATTCATGGAAATTATGACAATTATGTTAAATTTTAATATTTCTTAAAAAAATATATCATCATAAAATTTGATTAATTTTGATATTTCTTTTAAGAACCCATCATTTATTTCAATGGAAATTATGTCTTCGTATTGATGGAGATGATGTCTTTAGTATCGATGGAGATTATATATATCTAGGACCACTTGGAAGTCTTAATGATCGAAATTATGTCAAATTTTGATTATTTTTTAAAAAAACATCACAGATTTTAATTTTCATATTTCATTATGGAAATGACGGAGATTGTGATTATATTTCGATTATATTTCAGTGTTTACTCAAAACATTTTGATAATCAATTAACTTAAAAAGAGATACTCTTAATATGATTAAAGTAAAAATAATGTTTTCGATATAATCAACCACTTAAATACTTTTTCACATAAATACTTATAAGAATTAAAACGATTAAAGTACTGTTTAGATAAGATAAGGATTAAAATGATTAAATCATTACTTAAAAAAAAAAATCTTTAAATATTTTTATTATTTTTTAATTTTAAATATTATATATATATATATAAATTCATAATTAATTACACACTTATTATACACACTTATTATAGTATTTTTCTAACTCTTTGATTGGGATGTGATCTTAAGTAACTTATCATAGTATTTTTCTAACTCTTTGATTGGGATGTGATCTTAAGTATATTAGAGGGATGTGTTATTTAAAGTCTATTCTATTTTTTTTTTTTTTTATAAATTTTATTTTGTTTTTTAAAAGGTTATTTTTTGTTTTTTTATATATTTTTTAATCAATTTTATTTGTAATTATTAAAAAGCTAATTTTTATTTGTAAATATTAAAAATGATAAGAATGGTTAATTTGTTTTTTTTTTTATTATTATTCTTTAAAGCCTATTCGAGGAATGTGTTAGTTGAACGCCAATTCAAAATATTCTATTTTTTGTTTTTTATTATTTTATATATATATATTTTAATCAATTTTATTTGTAATTATTAGAAGATTATTTTTAAATATTTTTGTTTTTTTTTTATATATATATTTTAATCAATTTTATTTGTAACTATTAGAAAGTTAATTTTTATTATTTTTCTAACTCTTTGCTTCTAGCTAAATATGTTTTCTTTAGTTTAATGCAACATATGAACTCTATCAAACTTTGATTGGGATGTGTGATCATGGAGGGATGTGTTATTTAAAGTTTTAAGTCTAAAAATTTTAGTTTTTTGTTTTTTTTATAAATTTTATTTTAGTTTTTTTTATTTTTATTTTTTAATTAATCATATTTATTAAAAAGTTAATTTTTATTTGTAAATATTAAAAATGGTAAAAGTGAAGTTAGTTAATTTTTATTTGTAAATATTAAAAATGGTAAGAATGGTTAATTTGTTTTGTTTATAAAATTTATTTTGTTTTTTTTTTCTTTAAAACCCATCAAAGATGTGTTAGTTAATGTCTTAGTCTAAATATTCTATTTTTTTGTTTTTTTATAAAAAAAAATTGTTTATATATATATATATATATAATCAATTTTATTTGTAATTATTAAAAAATTATTTATTATATATATATATATATTAATCAATTTTATTTTTAACTATTATAAAGTTAAACAAAATTAATTTTTATTAGTTAATTTTTATTTGTAAATATTAGAAATGGTTAGAATGGTTAATCTGTTTTAATTTGTAACTATTACAAAGTTATTTTAGTTAATTTTTATTTGTAAATATTAGAAATGGTTAGAATGGTTAATCTGTTTTAATTTGTAACTATTACAAAGTTATTTTAGTTAATTTTTATTT
>ML783245.1:56322-73491 GCA_009831015.1 Picea engelmannii | reverse complement strand
GGCAGTAAAGTGGATTCTCAGGTATTTGAGAGGTACTACTACTCATGCATTATGTTTTGGAGGTTTAGACACTTTTCTACAGGGATATGTTGATTCAGATATGGTAGGTGATAAAGACAACAAAAGGAGCACCGCAGGGTATGTTTTTACTATAGGTGGAACAACAGTAAGTTGGATTTCGAAACTACAAAAGGTTATTGCACTTTCAACAACAGAGGCAGAGTATGTTGCTGCTACAGAGGCTAGTAAAGAGATGATTTGGTTACAGAGGTTTATGGAGGAATTGGAAAAGAAGCAGGAGAACAACAGGTTGTACTGTGACAGTCAGAGTGCCAGTCACCTTGCACAGAACTCATCCTTCCATTCGAAGACTAAGAATATACAGTTGAGGTACCACTTCATATGATCCGCTTTGGAAGATGGACATTTGAAGTTGGAAAAGATACACACTAGCCAAAATCCTGCAGACATGTTAACAAAGGGAGTAACCAGGGAGAAACTGAGTTCCTACTCAGTTTCAGTTGGTCTTCAAGAATGAATATGAAGATGAGAAATTTGCCAGGTCCAAGAAGGTCCAGAGTCCAGCATATACAGCAGTGGTGGATTTGTTGAGATCAGTCTCCAAGTGGGAGATTGTTGGTTGTGGAGCCTGATTATCTTCTTGATTCAGAGGTCCTTGCTTTCAGCCATGTTTATACCCCATGAAGTATTTACACCCCAGAAGTATGTACACTCTTCCACGCAGGGGAGTGCAGAGGGGAGGTACCCCCTCTATGGGGTTAGGGGGGGGCTATCCCCCTGACTGGTGGGTCTGGGGGCAAGTGGGGGTTCGAGGGCGAAGCCCCTGAAGGAAAAATTGCCTTGTAAATGTATATTGTAATTTCATTGTAAATATGGACCATTCATTATAAGGTCGCAGATCTAACGGTAGAGATTATGTTAGGGTTTTTTTCCCTAAAAGGCAACCCTCTTTTATGAGGGAAATGTATTGCGGCCATGGTTGATTGCAAATATTGTATTCTAAGAGAGGAGACTGTGAGAGAAAGAAGAGGAAGTTACAATAGGTTTTGTTGTAGGTTGTATCCCTTCATTTGTTGGATAATAATAAAGGAAGGCCCTGGCAATTTCTCTGGTGGACGTAGCCCACACTGGGTGAACCACGTAAATATGTGTCTCTCTTGTATTGTGTATCTTCTGTATTTTATTTATGCATTTGTTTTATTTTATTGCTCTGCGGTCCTGTTTTTCTAACAGTTTATTGAGCGGATCCAGCACATCCGCCAACAGGTTCAGGATATCCTACAGAAGTCCAATGACAAGTACAAATAGTGACATGATCAACATCGGGTGCCACATAAGTTCCAAGGGGGCGACAAAGTTTGGTTGCACTTGCAGAAATAATGCCTTACAGGACCCCATCGGAAGCTTCACCCATTCCGTTATGGGTCGTACACTATCACCAAGGTCGTGGGGGATAATTCTTTTGAGCTCAACATTCCTCCTTTCCTTGGCCTGCACCCAGTGTTCAGCGTGGATCTCCTTCGCCCTTATTTCCCACCATTATTGGACACCTTAGAAGTAGAAAAACAGCTAACACCGACAGAACTCAGCCCCGACTGCATACAACATGCATCCAATGATTAGATTTTGGACACACGGATCAAGGGCACTCAACAACAAAGGATCCAACTTTATCGAGTTGTTAAAGCAGGGCAACTCTTACACCAAGGCAAGTGGCTCACCCGGGGATAAATTCAGCAGAAATTTCCTCATCTAATGGGGGACCTCAATGCAATGGAGACCATTTATTCCTAAGGAGGGAGGATTGATCCAAATGGATATCGATGGCCACCCACCTTTTCTGTTAAATTTTTAATTAAATAAAGTACCAAGGCAAGTGTTTCTCTTCCCTAGGCGCCTAAGGGGGAGAAAGTGCCTAATGTGGGTCCTAGTCAAATTAATTTGTGAGATGAAAATTAAAAGATAACTTTATGACTAAAGTGAGGGTGAGTGAAGAGACACCCACGATCGTTCTGTTCTTTCTCTCCACAACCCCATTTTGTTGTGGGTTATGAGGCACTATGAGTTCTCTTCGAATTCCTTCTCTGCTGCAGAAGTCTTTGAATTCATTAGAGATGTATTCTCCACCATTATCGCTCCTTAGAGATTTCACTTGCTTCTCCGACTCTTTCTCCACCAATTCTTTAAAATCACAGAACTTTGAGAATGTTTGATCCTTCTTCTGCATGAAGAATATCCAACATTTACAAGAAAAGTCATCAACAAAAATAACATAATACCTATGTTTTGTTGTTGAAGCAACCGAGAATGGTCCACACACGTCTATGTGAATTCTCTCTAGGATCATCAAAGCACGGTTCTCTTTTTCATGAAAGGTGGACTTTACATACTTCCTCGGGGTGCACCCCTTGCACTGATATAACTGAGCAAGTGTTCCCATTGGAAGTCTAGTAGATATTTTCTGCATGATCTTCAAGGCTCCATGATGAAGATGGCCCAATCGATTGTGCCATAATTCACCCTCATCCAGGATCACCACTTTTTCTGCCTTGCCCACCATGGTACCGTAGCCATCTACCTCTAGCATGTATAGATTCTTAACTCGAATCCCTATCTTCTTGACTTGACCCATTGCTTTATGTTGCAGGAAAGATTTTCCATCGCAAAAAACAATGTCATAGCCTCTGTCCTCCAACATTGCGACTCAGACCAGGTTTTTCTTCAGACCTGGAACATGTATAAAAATTTTCAATTGAAATGGTTTACCTGACTCCCTCTAAAAGTTAATGGTACCAATACCAGTCGCATTGTATAGCCCATCGTCACCCATCTCTATATGCATTCTAAGATCTTTCTCCTCCAAGTCACTAAAAGACTCTTTATCTCCAGTCATGTGGTAGGAAGCGCCACTATCCAAATACCACACTGATCCCTATGCACTTGAAGCCATGCATGAAATCAAAAAGAAGTCAAGTTCAAATTGCGAGACAAGAGCCTCACCAGTTGCAGCTCTAGAAACCGTCTTGTTCTTCCTCTTCTGCCGACAGTTAGTAGCGAGATGCCCATGTTCATGACAGTGAAAACACTTCACTTTGGAAAAATCTAGCTTCTTGACTTTAGACTCGGATTTTGAATGGAATTTCTTCCCTTTCCCTTTCCTTGCCTTGGAAGTCAAAGAACAATCATCTTCATCATCATGCTTTGATGAAGATCCATCTATGGTGTTCCGCCTAAACTCCTCTTGCACTATATCTGACCATAGTCGTTCCCAATCTGACAAATTTTCCCTTCCATTGACAGAGTCTTGATAACTGTGCCAACTCTTGGGAAGTCTTAGGAGATCCAAGCTCACCAAATCATCAGTAGCGACTATTATTCCCACACTTCCAAGATCATCCCGACATTGGACAAACTTCGTGAGATATTTTGGAATGGTGTCACCCTTCTCCATCTTGATCTTCCTGAGTTTATCTTTGAGCGCCAATTTCCTATGGTCATTTCTATTTTGGAACAGATCTGTCAAAACCTTCCACATTGCATGTGGTGTGGTTTTCCCATGGAGACTTGAGACAATGTGGTCTCGTACTCCCTCCAACATAATCCTCCTTTCCTTTGCCACTTTCTTTTTCCATGCATCAAGATTTACAGTGTTTGTCGCATCCTGCTTAGGAACATCTTTGTCAATGTATTCCTTCGAGCCATTGTCTTCGAGTACTTCTTCCATCCTGTCCTTCCAAGCAGTGTAGTTCGAGCTTCCCTTGAGTGCATACTCCAACCTCAAGCCATTGAAAGACATTTCGATCTTGAATCAACTATCGCACCAAGAAAATCCTGCAAATTCGAATGTTATCTAACCACAAAACTCAACTGCTGCAATTTCTCTTGCCCTGGGAGGTTTGCACCTCAACTGAGAGTAGCCTGAGGGAAGTTCGCACCCTACCAGTGTCTAGCCTACAAAATCTTAGAGGAAGTTCACACTGTAATGCACAGTGGGGTGAGGGAGGTTCGCACCTCTCCTTTAAGCAGCCTGCGAGAATCTTGATGAAGTTCGCACCTCTCCTTTGAGTAGCCTGCGAGAATTTTTGCTCCAAAAAATGTGCGTAGTTTCCAGTACTAAGGTTCGCACCCTGCCAAAGACGGGACCTGCGGAAATACTATTATTTTCACACCTCACTTCCATGGCTCCGTGGCTTTGATACCATGTAGAAATTTCAATACAATTAATGTATTTCCTACGATTATCCTGATCTAACAATTATATGACATTGTTAAATACATAATCGCTTCTACTAATACTCTTGTGGAAATTAAACCACGATCACAAAGTGAAATATCAAGAACACATAACACATAATTTTTTCTGGGAAAGCATAAAGATAAAACCCCACTATCATATATTATATATATCATGGATCATGAAACAATCACATACAAAACTCTAATCCAAGAGCTCTCAGTACAATACAATCGTCTCACACTGTCATACAAAAATTGACAAATACATGTGCCAATTCTCTGTGTCTAGACAACCTGCCTCCTCTGTGCAATCCCTGCAAATTAGAATTCTCACAAAATGAATTCAATTTCCTATTTTTGCACATGCTCATAAGCATATCCATTGCATGTGTGATTGCATGAGTGCACTTCACTCAAATCACAATTGATAGCCAAATTGTCCCTTTCACCTGTTATCTCAACTGGGTATCCATTGGATCTGACATGCATGTAGTTAACCATGGTGAATCTTCAGTTGCATGTGAGTTCACTGATTTGAATTAATTAATAATTAATTCACCGAACTCTCACTAATGCAAGTTTAGTTACAACTAGTACAATTGAGCTTAAATCACTTAACTACACTTATAACTCTGTTACAACTCCAAATCACTCAGTTATAAATGAGATAATAGATTAATGTTTATTGTCCAATTTATTTAAGGGAAAAGTAAATTAGACACATGTTTCTTGTTGACTTTTCAACAATCGGGACCTAGTGGTAACCAGACTTCATATCAATCTTACTGAAGTATTTGGCCCCCGTGAGTTGATCAAGGAGGTTGTCGATTCGGGGAATCGGGTATTAGTTTCTGACTTTGATTTTATTCAGAGCCCGATAATCAATACAGATTTGCCAGGTTCAATATTTCTTCTGTACCAACACGATTGGGCTCACGCAAGGTGATGAGATGGGACGGATGTGCCCCTTGTGGAGAAATTCTTGGATCTTTCGCTTGATATCCTCATTCTCTAATAAAGAGCAGCGATAGACTAGCCCATTCGACAGCGGTGCGTCGGGGATCATATCGATGGGGTGCTTGACCTGGCAGTACAGAGGTACCCCTGTAGGTGAGGAGAAGATATCTGAGTATTCTTCCATTGCCTTATCTACTTGCTTCTGCTATGTGGAGAGGTCGGCTGCAGAGACCTTGGATGTGGTTGTGATCTTTCGCTTATTCTGAGATAGAATCATGAAGAAGATAAACTTCCCCGTCTGAGAGATGACCTTCTTGCATTGCTTAGCAGAGATCAAGGAAATAACACTAGGTGGGATTGCCTCAGGTATTTTGTACAATTTCCTGTTCAAACTAATAATATCACTATGAGGCCTAGACTCATATACAGCATGATGTTTCCATAAATAAGGTTGGCCCAAAATAACATCACAAACTTCTATAGGAGAAACATCACACAATATCTCATCTTTGAAGGGCTTGATTTCATACGACATTCGACACTGTTGGTTGATGCATAGATCGTTTTCTTGGTGGAGCCATCCAATGGTGTAGGGTTTTGGGTGTAGCGTTGTTGGCAGGGCCAGCCGCTTGACGACCTCTACTGAGATGAGGTTATTCTGGCTACTGCTATCAACGATGAAGTGCAGCGGGGTGCCATTTACCCACATCTATGAATGGAAGAGGCGATCTCCTTCTTCTGGCTCATCTAGCTCACCAGGTTGGAGCTTGGTGGTAGCAATGGTGGCACTGGGTTCTGCGTCAATCATTCATCTTCCCCTTTTTGGTTCTAGCTCAGAGTCAGAATCCGAATCTGATTTAGAGGCTTTAACTTCGACCACCAACGACTTCTTTGAGCGGCAGTCAACAGTGTTATGCAAAGGGCTCTTATGGAAATCGCACCACTTCCCGGTATATTTCTTTGTCTTTCCGGTGTCCTTCTTTGCTTGTGGCTTGGACTAGTTGTTTTGATGTTGTCCATGTTTGCTCTGTCCTTTTTTTTGTGGGTTGGGGCTTCCCTTTCCTGGCTTTTGTTGTTCCCAAGCCCAAATTTTTGCGTCTTTTGTTTGAGCTTCTTCTTGATTTTGACGACGTATCGGTAAGTCACGCCCAAGGATGAGATGTCCAGAAATTCCATTGTTCTATATGTATCTATGCAGAGTGCCACGACACTTGAGCACCAGATGTTTCTCTGAATATTTGATACCCATCTTGGTGCACAAGTTATGGAAGGTATTTGCGAAATTTGGCACTACTTGGTCTCTTTCTTGCCGCAGTGTGGTCCATTTGGTATACAGGTCGTCATAACTTTCGACAGGGTAGTATTGTTCCTTAATAGCATCCCTAAAGGATTACTAGGTGGTCATGATTGAAAATAGTGAGGTTTCCTCTATTTCTTGTTTCTCACAGAACGTTTCCCACCAATCGTTTACATGGGGAACGGCTTTGAGGAGTGCAAAAGTAATCTTTTCTCTATTCGAAAAGTTATGGACAGAAAAATACCCTTCTAGTAGATTCAACCACTTGTCTACAGCATCTGCGTCTATCTAACCTTCAAATATAGGAATATCGAATTTTATTTGTACCTTGAAGGGGGCAGCACCTCTGTTCGAAGAAGATGGGTCGACTGTTGGTAGTCGCCGAAGGATTTGCGCGAAACTATCCATCATCTTGTTCCTTTGTTGCATGAGGGATTCCTAAATCAACAGTTTGAAAGGATCTCATGTCCCATCATATTTATTTTCTCCTGTTGTGATAGGTCGCTTGGGCATGCGAGAGCTTCTGTCCTCAAGAGAAACAAGCTCGAGACCTAACTCTTTGTACTTCGACCTCCTTGGGGACATGCATTAAGACGACAAGGAGCAGACTGTTCTGATACCACTGATCCAGATTTTATGAGCAGAACGAAATGAATACAGATTATTAATAGGTTCTTAACACAAAATAACAGAGATACAGTAAAACTGGTTTTCTATTCAATAACGAAATAAGTTGAAACTGTAAAATGCAGCGGAAACAAGCTTGTTGGAATGGTGGTGGCTTATCTCTGAGAAGAGATGTGACGGTTGCGCTCATTCAAAAGAAGAAGATTACAATGAGGCTCTGAAGTCCTTTTTACAATAAACAAGAATTCCAAAAACCTAACACTAGGAGATGAAGCGCCCAAAAGTCATATGGCCCCTATTTGGGTAAGTTAGTACATCAACTTCTCGGAGTCGTAACTTTTGCATACGATCTATGTTTAGGCATGTGATAACCCATTGAAAAGGTATCGTCGAGGATATTCATTTTGTGGGCTCAATAATTCCTTTGTCTATTAATGAGAATCTTGATCCCGAAAAACCTTCATTTAGGCCCTCAAAATGGCCCCGAAAGTTAAAACTGCTAAAAATAGTAAATTGCCAAAATTGTCAGAAAATTGTTTTGAGTCAGTTGGAAAAGGTGGTTGGCCACCAATATCCATATAGATCACATTCCATCCTTGTTATGACTACCAATAAGTGGCTTGGCCCTAAGGTGATATATTGTTGTCCTATGGAGCCATTAAGTAGCGAAAGCTTCAGAGCCAAGTCAGTTTTCATTGCACAAACTTCGTAAGAGAGGAGTAGATGCCTATAGAATATGGAAAAAGGCTTCTGGCTACTAGAGTAAATGGAAAATCAGTTGTCCATGTGAAATTAGAAGCTATAGAGTGTAAGACTGGTCAACTTTGCTTTACCTTATCTTTAGAAACTTGTATTAAGGTAGGCACAAAAACTCTTTCTTGCAATTCTGATTTTGTAAAGGAACATTAAATCATATCATGTAATGTCTCATCTTACTTGTATTATCATGGTTAGGGACATTTAAGTATGATTAGTATGAGTATGCCATGTGTACCAGTAAGCTAGCAGCTATAAAATTAAAAATGGTCAGCTTTTCTTTAACTCATGTTTAGAAACTTGTTTAAATGTAGGCAGAAAAACTCTTGCTTGCAATTTTGATTATGTAAAGGAACATTGAATAATATTATGGAATGTCTCATCCAACTTGTATTATGTGTAAACATGGAAATGATTTGACATTGCCAATTTCCTATGGTTAGGGCCACATGAGTATGGTGAGAATGAATATGCCATGTGCAATGGGGGTGCCAAGTTACATGCCTTAGAGTATGTTAGCTATGCTTGAGAGAGTATGAAAGCCATTTTGTGCCATCCCATCCACCATGCCTACATTGTAATCAATCTTCAGTCACAAAGACAACTTGAGGTTTTAAAAAGACTTGTTCATGGTATTTTGAATGACAAACATTATAGATACCCACATAACAATCTTTCGGTTGCCCACAGCTGCACCAGCAACAAAATCACGTGGTGGTGGTAAATCCCCATAGCATGATAATTCTGTCCACTGCCAGATATCTAGAAAAAATAGAATATTATGTCACGTCAACTGCAAATGTCTACTTTCCAAGTCCAATATGCAGTGAAATATCAATCAGAGCACATGCAACACATTATTCAACACACCAAGATACCAAATATGCATGTGTTAAACCACACATGTCAACACCATATGAAGGAAGAGAAGATTTAACAGCTATTATGTCTACACAAATGGATGAAGGAAGTTGTGCCATTTTCAAATTTCCCTTAAGCTAGATGTCTATCTATTAGCACGCTCTTTTCATTAGTCAGAAAAGAGTTCTCAGGGACTACTACAACTTTAAAAAAGACAAAAAAATGCAATGCTCCTTCATACATAATAAGACCCCTGATGAGTAGACACATAAGCAACAATCTATAATTCTTATTAGGAGGGGAAAACAAAAATCTCCATTCTCTCCATTTCAAATGAGCATCAGCAACAACTGTGCAGATTATTACTTAAACTTAATAAAAACATGCCTGAAGCATTCTATGGGCAGATGCGCAGTTCCTCTTTGCATGTTTCAAAGAGGAACTGAGCATAAAGCAAGCTTCAAGTCACATATCTCAGAATATGTGACTTGAAGCTTTCTTTATGGATATCTCCCATGCTTGTTTGTGATTTAACACTGATAATGAATCAAGATTTATACAGTTCCAATTTCAGCCAGTCATGGAATAAAGTCAATAAAAATTGTATCTTTTAATTTATTTATGTTCTAGTGTGTGATCTTGTATCTTGTGGTCCTTTATGTTTGCAGATAGTTTACATTTCACACCTACATTTTATTGCAGCGCTGAAACTATTCAAATTTCGACAGGGTCAGACCCTAAACTAATCGACTACACCCATCCAATCAAAGCCAAGCAATCTTTGTAATATTCCTTCTATGTTATGATAGAAGTGAATTACTGAAGAGGTTAGTCAAGCATGATACAACAAATATTGGTTTTCTAATCTACAGTACCTAACTATTTATCCCATATATATAGTGAGCTACAACCGATCTAGTAACCATATTGACTCAAGAATAAAATGTAATGAGATAGATGCAAACCTAAAATGCATCAATATGACAAACTGAAATGCATGCAATATAAACAATGTTTGTAGCTACATACTAACAATGTTTGTTGCTAGAAATTAAATAATATTCTTGAATCTCACCTGTATCCAGAATCCAAAAGTATCCCAACCTGACAAGGTGAGGAATGAATATATCTATTGTTAAAATAAAGTAAACACAATCACATCTTTAGTAGACTGCTTATGGATAACTTAAGAGGCAAAGACCTAAATTCTAAGACAAAACATAAGGGAAAAAAACAAGAGGGAATTTGATTAATGAATAATCTAAGTAATGCCTCATTTTTGTGTTATGACAGACCCACTATTCATTTTGGTTCTTAGCATATTGCCCCTATTTTCAAAGAGCCCTTGCCCATTCAATTTGTCAAGAAAGATAAAGGAAAGGCAAGGAAACTTGTATTGGTTAACCCAAACAATGACACCTTGAATTTTTAGAGTCATTCATGTGTTCGGAAGGCAATTTTAACAATATATTCTAGTTTTACACTAATTTCATAATATGTCAACCTCGTATCCAAATTTTGAAAAGTATTTGACTCCATGAAATTCGTCCAACATTTCATCTATGAATATAAAAACTAATTAGAACCCACTAATTACCTTATAACAAAAGAAACCCTAAAATTTAAATTACTTATAAACTAAACCCTAGAGCATTAAATAATTAAATAAGAAACCCTAAATTATTAATAAACTATCATAACCTTTAAATAAACAAAAATTTAATAAACCCTAGTAATTTAATGAACCCTAGTAATATCTTACAAAATAATTAAATTTGTTAAATAATTCCTCTTAGCCGACATTAAGATACTTCCCCACTTCCAGTATTTATACCAACTTCTCTCTTTCTCTTAAAACCCATGCTATCTGTCCTGAAGATGGATCATGATCTGGATCCGAAACGTCGACAATCTATTGACTACACTATGGATTTTCCGATCCAAACAGAAAATCCCACCCACAACAATCTCACTCATCATATAATGGAGAATTTTTTTGTGATTGTTATTTTGTTTAATCCTCAATAATATATAGACAACATGAAGAAACATCCTTTTTTGTACTAAAACCACCAGGGCTACATAAGTACTTCTGCTTTTTGTAATAATGCCACATCTTAGTAGATCCTGAATTAATCTTTCTATTTTTGTTTTATGGTGATAGGGGTCAAATATAGCTTCACTTCAATCACATGTTCAATTCCTTGTTATGGTGGCATCTCCATGGGTAGGTCTTGGAATACCATTTTATGTTTGGGATTATTTCTTGAATCCTTGATGCCAAGAGTCAATTAGTTCCTAGGCTAGTATCTCAATTTATTTTGTTATTGATTAAATGATGACAGTAACAGGCAGATACAAAAAAAAAACTTTGAATTTATAACATATGACTTTACCAAGGGTGCAACAAACATTAATCTGGGATATGATCCCAGCAAATGACAATCAGTAAGGGGGAAAAAAAAATAATCTGGGTATGAACCCAACAAATGACACTCAGCAGCAAGCAGACTCTAAAGCAGTTTTTGACAGCATCGAACAGTGTGCCACCAGAGTGCCATTTTTTTGGAAAAACACATCATATATTACAATACAAAGTTAATATGTTCTTTTCCCATAGAAACCAGGTCAAAAACATAATTTAAGGGCACAACAAGACAAGCCTTTAACAAGATGGATGCTTTCCTCTTGAGACAAGACATTGACACCCACCATGTATTATTTTTTCTATCCTTTTTTCCAAGATTTGACAACTCTGCTGTAGAAATAGGGGAAACAAACCCAGCAAATTGCATGCTAACTGTGTTCCATTCAGATGATAAAAAATGCACCTACTGAAGAAACTCCCCAAACAGGTGAGTTTTGGGTGTGGATCCCAAAACCTGGTATGCATCCAGTGTACGTGTAAGAGCCCTATAGGTGAATCCAGTACCTCTGCATCCAAGAAGATAATAGAGAATCGAGATGACCAGTGCTGCTAGAAGGCACTGACAAAGGTAGAATTGTATGCAAGATGTTACGGGATAATTTCAACAAACCTACATAACCTAGAATCTATTTACATTCATTTTAAAAATTGTCTAAATTTTAAATTGACTCCTTAAAGGATTCTTTAACCTTTTGTCCAAGCTAGAAATTGTTGAATGATATGTTTGGCAAGATTTTAAAGTAAGTATGCATCCAACATATTTGGAAGCCCCAACCCTATCACCCTTCCCCTTTAGGTCGATTGTATGAATTGAACCTAAAATCATACCTTGAATTGAGAACGAGACAAAAAGGTATTTCCATCGCTTTTACATCTATCTATGGGCATGACCAACAATATAACATAAGGTTGTGAAGTTTAGCTTCTAACTTACTTTTGGTTAAGCATCTACCAGAATGTTGTTTTTAGATAAAAACAAAATAAGGATTTTAATATTTTATCATAATTGGGAAAAATACTTGAGCAAGATTGTAGTCTATGCTTGTGGCATAGTGATAAAAGAATTCATTCCCTTCCTCTTGATTTGTATTGCTTCTATAAGTAGAGAAAAACAAACTTCCTTCTAAAGAACAGTGAACCTAAAAACATTCCTCGGGAAAGACTCAAAATCATTATTCATCAACCTCATATGTAGTGGGAGCATTCCCTAAACCAAGTTAGTGAAAATTCATGACACCCATCTCTAATGGTAATTGTCATATCCTCTCTTTCATTCTTGGGGATCCAAACTTGATAGAATCTACTCCTTAAACCATCCTTGGACAGATTATGAAGAGATGCCAGACACTAAAGTTAATGTGGGAACCATGGTCCAAACAAAGGTGGCCAAACAACTCAGTTGCATTGAAGCCATGATTCAGAACCTATGCATATCTAGCCAAGTATTAACAACAAACAACAGAATTTGTGTAAGTGACAATGAACTTAGCAACAAACCTCTAGAATCAAAATCAACAGCAGCCAAAGAAACAACCACAAATATAGACGATGCAGAACCCTCTAGGACAGAACCAAAACCATCAAATAGTCTAGAAGAAGATAGAACATTGTTATCTTTTGGGGCTACTCGAAAAGTGTTTTCACCTAACTAGGAGAGCGCTAAGTCTCCTAGTCCCTTGGAGATGCTTGATGGAAATATGGATGGCTCAGTTTAGGTGGGATGCTTGACCATGGATAGAGTGCTAGCATGACACACTTACCTAGGAGTTTGTTATCCTAATTCACATCCGCAAAAACATCACTATGATAAAATCTGAACTCTCAATCACATCTGCTTCTATTAACTGTAAGAAATACATGCAGTGACTCAAAACTGGAATCAATCCACCACACACTCTGCCTTGCTTTTATAGGACAAGATGTCTAGTTTTTTTACAACAATAGAACCATCTAAGTGGACCACCTCCTAACCCTAGCTTCTTAAAACAAAGTGCCCAACCAACATGAAGGGCTTCCTAAAATAGAAAATCCTAAAGCTCTCTATAGGAGCACACCAAAATTGCATGAGAGGAACCCTTAAATGGAGTGCCCAACATGGAGAAGACAGATTACATAAATGCATGTGTCCTCTAGCCTAGAAAAAGCACCCCATCTAATCTTGGAAGAGCTCTCTCAAGTGATTTTCCAAATTCAGAAAATTATGTTAAAAATAAAACAACTCTAATTCTTAACTGTTCTAAATTGAACTACGAACAACACTTTCTAAAAAAAAAAACACGTTTATTAAAGAAAATAACAAGAACAAGAAATAGCCCAGCACCCTCTGCTACTGTCACATAACTTCCCTACACCCTCTATTACTGTCACATGACTGCCCAGTGCACTCTACCACTATCGCATAACTATTGTATGCTTCCAAGAGGCTTCTTCATCTGTGCCATCATACATTGTTGCATCGAGATCGATGCAGGTCTTCTTGAGTGCATCAGGTTGTGGGGAGATACCTTTTGAGAAACCAAATAGCACTAACATTGTGGTCTTTAGACCTTAGTCATAGGGTTTGCCACATTTGAAGGTTGGAGTTCAAATTTCTTCAAAAATCAAAGTCTGCTTTAAATTCGCGAAGGATAATTTTTTAAAACCATAATTGGGGAATTTTATATTGATCAAAGCACTGGCAGTGCCAATAGCAAATTTACATCACAGTTCTGTTTCAATTTTTTTGAGCAAAAAACAGTGCCAACGACATAGTAACATACCTATTACATAGCATATCTATATCTTTAGACAATATTTCCCAGTATTTCTTGATGTTATATAGTCTACAATATAAACCTAGAATTATAGCAACCTTAAAAAACATAATACTTAACAGAAAATATGATGACTTGTTGCTTCTTCCAGGTCTGTGTTCGATGGGACAGATTTCTTGGTGTTCATTCTCATGGAGAAAATAGTGATCTTATATTTAAACATAAGTGAACTGAAGTGTTCATTCTCATGATGACTTAAACATAAGTGAACTTATATTTAAGAACACAAAACACTGAAGATTATAATAAAGGAGAAAACATGTCCTCTTCCCATAATAGGTTGATTAGATGAATAACATGGTGAATCAAAATATTTATGCTTCAATAAGACATGCAATATAGTTTACAACACTTCAACGATGGTCCCTTGTAATAAGTCTTCCAGCACAAGGCGACTTTGATTCAAAAACCTAATCAATAAATAAGAGATCATCCCCAGGACAGAGGACCTCTACAAATGCCAAGTCTATAATAGATATCAACCTACACAGAGTGGCCCTCACTTTGTAATCATTTTAGTGTGTTTCTAGAGTTGGGCTCAACACTCATTTATTATATTCCTAACCAGTTAAGACTCAGCTTGTCATTATGTGAGCCCATAAATCCTCTTGGAAAGGACACCATACCTCTTGGGTTGAGTATAAATACAGACTCAAGACTTGTTTGTAACATCAACATGAGTTATTACTCTCTTATACAAGTGACTTATTCTTTTAGCATATGGGCATCACCAAGTTTTTGTGAACCAGGGTTTCTAATCATCTTCTTCACAATTGATCTGAAGATTAGGGCTAAAGGAATTTCCCTAAGGATTGTGGATCTAGATTTTTTGGATTTTTCTCTTTGTTTAAGGTTTCCTAAGAGGGACCACTTCAAGTATTTGATTCGGAGAATTTGTTGGCATGGAATTTTTCAGTTCACCCTTTCCTGGAACTTGTCCACAAGGCTGGCTTCAAGATTGGAAAGTCCACAACAAAATTCCAATTGTGAAAGCAAGTGCATGCTTGTGATATGACCCAATGCCTATGAGCATATACTCCTCAATTCAATTATATTAACCATTTGGCATTTGCATGCATGTAATATAATCCTCAAACCCCAATGACAGAATACATTAATTATGTGATAATGTGCACAACAAATGATTCTCTGGCACCAACAACCAAAATTGTTTGGGAGCCTTGTGCATATAGCACAGACCCCAACAACAATAGCAGTCTAGATCAGAAACCACCAGAATGAAACTTCTTCATCTAGGTCTGCTAATGAAGGAAGTTGATTAATTAATAATCTAAGTAATGCCTCATTTTTGTGTTATGACAGACTCACTGTTCATTTTGGTTCTTATCATATTGCCTATGTTTTCAAAGAGCCCTTGCCCATTCAAATTGCTAAGAAAGATAAAGGAAAAGGCAAGGCTAAGCAGATTTCTACAGAGGAAAGAGAAGAACAATTTGTTGAGCCTGCAGGACATCACAGTTGTCTAAGGATGTTCTCCCATAATGATATTGATTTCAATGAACATTCAATTGAGCTAGAAGAGGTAGACGGACTTGAAGCATTGTGAAGATCAACCTTTGAACTCTGGAGTTGTTATTGTTATCCATAAAGCTCACTATTTGGGGTAAATATGCATATATGGATAAACCAAAACTGTAGGGGCTTTCTTCTCACCAAATAAGATTATTTGGATCCAATAATAATCACAAGACACTAACATAGAATACCATTTCAAGATTTAAGCATTCTAATGGTTTTGATTAGAGTCATTGTAGGTCCATAGTGTTATTGATAATAGAGCTTTGTTTAAAATTTAATTGTGAAATTTTTCTGCTCACTTTTTGACTTAAAAACCAAACCATTAGCACCCCCTTTCAATGATTTAGTACACGAGGTCAATTACAATGCAACCATCATAATCATCTACATTGTCATGTATATGCAGGTTGTTATAAAGTTGTCTAGATTGTGCTCTCAATTGCTCATCAACTTCAAAATATTCACTCTACTCTACTATGAGATGAATCATGACCAATACTATTACTTTTGAAATAAAATAAAGAAAACAAAAATATGAAATTAAATGCATCAAGTTGGCAAGTCAGAAAAAGGCATCAGTGCGAACCTAATTTCAATAAATCCAAAAGGAGTGAAATAACACATCCATTGCAACAAGATATAATGTGGCAATTATCTATGATAAACAATAGTTATAGTACACCATTTTGTCACATCGAAGTGAATTCCTGCCTAATGTTAAGTGGATTGTTGTGGTTGAAATCATAACCTGTAAACACAACCTGATCAAGAAACAATAGCATTTATCATCAGGAATCATCAATCATAATTTGATGTGGGTGCATGAAAACCTAATTTGGATAAATCCAATAAGGATCAAAATAACACCATTGACTGCAACAAGATATATATGGCAACTGTCTATAGTAAATGGTAGTTGGTACATGGTTTCATGATTCATCACAATGAAGTGAGTTTCAATCAAATTTTTGGTGGATTGTCGAGGCAGAAGCCATAGCATGTATCTAATCAAGAAAGCAATAGTAGAGAAGCTCATATTGCTCAAAGAGAAGCCTCTAATTCCATTATTATCTTTACTTCTATTATTTAGGTTATAATTAGAATTGGGATATTGTAATCTTGCTGAGAAATGGAAATGAAGATTTATCAACAAAAGTATTGGACCAATTTCTCCAAACATTGTAAATGAAATAATGATTGAGAATAAATCCTACTATCCAAGCTCAAATACCCCTAAATATTCATAAGAGAAAAGAATCACTAATATTTGCATTCCAACAACATGGAGTTCACTCATATATGTCATGGAAGCTTGGCAATTACTAGCAACATAAGAATGCAATTTCATCTACTTGAATGAGCGCATTCTTGCTTAGCAGAATTCTTGTTAAAACGAGTATCTACCCTTTAATACTAGGACACTATCTATGTGAAGAGATAGGTCCCATCTTCATCAAATTCCAACTTCATTTCCTGTCACATACAAGAAAAAGACAATGTAATAGTTAAATATCAAATCATCAATCTTAAAATAACTTGCATCAAGAAAATGTGGCTCCAATTTTACAATGAAAAACACAAAATATAGATTATAGAACCTATTTTTACCTGAAATGCATCCTCAAATTGGCATA
>ML783245.1:37376-56272 GCA_009831015.1 Picea engelmannii | reverse complement strand
TCAAATCATCAATCTTAAAATAACTTGCATCAAGAAAATGTGGCTCCAATTTTACAATGAAAAACACAAAATATAGATTATAGAACCTATTTTTACCTGAAATGCATCCTCAAATTGGCATATAGTAATCTTGCTATGATAAAAAAATTCCGACCTACTCCAAAAATAGAGGAAAAACATATCACAAGAATCACATCCTCTGTTTTATTCCATTCACTATTTCTTTCACCGCCAATGGAACACATATACTAAAATAAGTGTTCCCTAGGCCCTCATATATATTGGATTAGATCAAATGTTGCGGTATATCAATTTCTCAGTTCTCATCTTGGTGATCATTTTCTTCATTCTAAACAAGACCCTCTCCAAATGGACTATCATTATGAGCCTCCAAAGAATTATGTTTTGTATCAAGTTCATTAGAGAAACTTGTTATATTGTTTTCTCCCCTTCTATCACAATCCGATCGCCAAAGAGCTAGTGCTCTTTCATATGGAAAATTGGAAATGTCATGCTTTGTTACATATAATCTTAAACATATATCCATATGTTTATCAAACTTGTTCCTCATCTTTGACTTCAAAAATGATAGTGGACTAAACATTCTCTCATCCTCCACTAATCCCAAAATCATGGTTTGACACAAATCCGCTAATTTGAAATATTCAGATATGTTTTCCTGTAAGTATTGGCTAGCACCCAAAATAGTCCATAATCTTGTTATTGCACCATATTCTAGAGGATTCTCCAAAGCATGAAATTGATTCCACATTGTTTCAGCGAAGCATGTGGCTTGTTGAAACAATTTTGATTGATCCAAAATACCTTCAACCTGTTCTCCATGTATCTTGACCTTCTTGCAAAAGTGGTCCACTAAAGTATTTAATTTTTCCACAAAGTCACGTTTTAAATTATGTTGACATTTTAAATTGTTCCAATATTCAGGGTACACCACTGACATGGCCTCCAACAATTCATCACGAGGGAATCGTTCTCTTATCTCTGATGACAGTGACTTTGCAATTTCTATCAAGTTGCGTCTCATTGAAATAACAACATTGTCGAATAGGAGGATTCAGATTCCGAGGGATATTATTCATACTAGGGCTTGGAATTTTTTGGGTCGAAAACAATCTCGTCCAAATTGGTTTCTGACTTCAACCTGAACAGAGTTTTCTCGAAGAATGTATGAAACTCAAGGTCATCAATGCTCTGTGTGTCCTCTTTGGGAAAGGACAGGCTTTTGTCCAAGTAGTAGAACGGATCTGGCGCTTTCTCTCTAGCCTTGCACAAAATCTTCTCGGGGTCGTACACAGGCTCTGAGGGGTTTGGGTCAGGATTCACTCTGGTGTAAATCATCTTTGGAGCCAGGTTTCCTGAACTATGCTACTTGGAGCTACTAGTTTGTTTGGACTGGAGTCACCAGGGTAAGGGTTTCAGCCAATATGGATGTTTGTCCCTCTGTTACCCTCAGGGGTAAAACTGCAACATTTGTCATTCTCCCAGGGAAAATCTGTTCAACTTCGTCCCCGGCAACGACGCCAGAATGTTAGCACTCTGTAACTCTATTCGGCTGACAAACAGACGACGAAGGTAACTTTTTCAACCAACTTTGAGACCTAAAACTAGCCTTTCGTATCTGGAGAGGGCTCTCTCGGAAAGGGCACGATCTCTGCATAGGATGTGGCTTTGAGAACAATGGCTAGATTTATTACCTTTGATACAATAGGTTCTGGTTATATTGGCGCAAGAAAGTAAGACTTGGGCTATGGATTTGATCTGAGGAGAAGGTGAGGACAAATGACTCAGTGACTGAAATTGAGAGGATAAGGCTAGGCAAGCAACAATCTTCAGTGTAAAACCATGGTGTGTCGGGAGAAAGTACAAGAAGTAACTCGGAGTGCCACTGCGGGCGAATTCGGAGTTAGCTTTAGAGAAAAACATTCTGTCTAAGTGGCGCGAACAAGGGGCATTGTACAGCGAATCCGCGGGTTCGAAATTTCGTTCCGAAATAGACATAAAAAGATATGAAATAAAGATAACATGAAGCACATATGCAGAGAAAGAAAGCACAATACATCCAATTGTTACAACTAGAATCTTTTCATCAAGTTACAGGACTTTTGCATTAAATTCCGATCAAAACTCAGATTACATACAAAAGTTGTCGTCTACCAAATTTTTTCCAACCAACCTGGCTTACATCGAAAAGATGAAATATATAGACGAGGGCACCGCTTCGGCTACCCTGCCTCCTAACTGCTAACCCTAAAACTAGGAAAACTGAGCAACATGCGCCAGAGACTCTTCGCATGGTCCTTTCCAAAAATAGACAATAATCGTGTCAATTCACTCAATACCACTTGCAGGTTTTCCAATGGGATCTAATCATCGGTCAAGTTTTGATATGGAGAAAAGATGTGTCGTTGTATCCCTTTGATTAGGTGTCTCAGCAAACATGTGTCTCTCAGGTTCTTGTTGTCTGCTATAACAGCTCTAAATTTTGTTACACGTTCATTTGCTGGAGGAAAGTGTGCAACAAGCGATTGTTTGATTGTCACGGCCGTTATCAAAACGGTATAGTGCTTTGGGAAACGTGTCCCTCAAAACTGCTAAGATTTGTCTTATGTTCTTCGGACGTAGAAATGCACACCTACTAAACTTGTTTTTTCTGTGAGCTGGCGAGAACCACGCGGGCTTCCTTCTCGGTCACTTCGCTTTCTCTAGGATGCTCTGTATGCTTCTCTTACGCTAGTATTTGTTCTTCTCGCAACTGTACAATGGTGTCATGCGCCTCTTTGATCTTCTTTTTCAACCATGCCACGTTCTCTTCACGATCCTGCGCTATTGATGCTTCTGTAGTCTTTGACGCTAGTTGTCGCCTCAATTCCATGTTTTCCTGATAGAGTTCAACGATAGCCAGCTTTGCTTGCTTCAGTTGCTGAGATGGCTATTGATTATTCGCTCCTATGATATCCGCTCTCCTTGTTCTACTCCTATTTTCGTGGCTCGGTCCTCCAGCAGGTTCTAGCCAGATGGCGTGCATGAGTAGTTCTTCAACTACCGATCTGGCACATGACTCTTCTGAAACTCTCACTTCCATGGTCTCCTTATTCTTCCTCAGTCTGCCCCTCCTCCAAGGCATTCGTTGTTGGGGAGAGGGGGATCCTACTGTCTTCCCTTCCTATTTGAATCCCTCCGCTTCGGATTTTGCACGGTTTGATCTAGTCTTCTCTGTAGGTAAAAGAATAGCTCCTTTCACGTCTTTGGGGATGCCCGTCGTAGGTGAGAACGACTCCCGGTCTTTTTGGGGCTAGGACCTTGCGGTTCTGCTACTCCACGCGCCTTTCCTTGCGCTCTGAGAGGTCACCATGGCGCGACAAATGTGTAGTTTGTGCACAGTGTATCTAGAAAACGCACAAGGGGGAAACTTTGAACAAACTGGACTGGCAAGGGGAAATGCAAACAAAGTTCGGGCCTGGTTCTGCAACTGGAGAGAGTGTCAAACATCTGAGATTTATAATGAGTTGGACAAGAGAGGAGATCATGCTAGAGGACAATGAATTCATGGCGACGAGATGATCCAAGTCGAGTTGCAGGTTTTCCATGGAAAATCCCCGCGTGTAGGATATAGGTGATAAGGTTTGTTGGGCGTGCATGATAAAAACGTCACGATTTTTCATTCCCTCGGCTTTCATGATGAACTGATAATAATTGTTGTACTTCCTGATGCGATTTCCATTAACCACTTGACTCGACCTAGGCACGTAGAGGCTTGTTTCTCAACGGGACTCGACTCTCTTGGAAAAGACATACCCGTACCACTTATACAAGTTTAGACTCTGACATCCCTTCCCTCTTTCAAGGGCCAACCAGCCACTTGTTGACTTCGAACTCATGGTGCTACATACCTGACTTCACATGTTTGGACGCATGGGACGTGACGTGACTGAAAACCGACTCTTAAATGGAAAAAAAAATGGCGGTGCTAACAAGTTGGATCTGTCAATGCTTTGAGTACTAAATTAATTAGTATATTTTTAAATAATGTCAAAGGGAATATCAAAGTTATATAAATAAGATGAAGTAAGAAGGAGCTTGAATTATTTATAGTTATAAATGACTACAAAGTTGTCACTAAAGTAAGAGACCAATGGTTGTGTTAACTCTTGTGTCAAAGTGAAGAGAATGACAAGTTTGTGTCAAAGTAGCCACTATTTAATCTCTACTTTAGATTTGATGTTGGGATTGAGGGAAGTTGGAATATTTATGTCAACATGGGAAACAATATGATGATGTTCTCACACATGTTTGCATCAAAGTATCCAAGGTTCAATCTTGAACCTCAACTTCAATGTTGAGTTCAAGAGAAGTTGTGATATGTATGTTAACATGAGAAACAAATGGTGTTGTTCTTGTACATGTTTGAGATACTCATTTAACCGAAGGGCGTTCCCTTCACTCAATTCAACCTAGTAACCTCCATGTTGCACATTAAGAACACTTATGAAATCTCCTTATTAAACACCACTATCATTACATTGTTGTTGTTCTATGTCCATAAACTCATCACAGTTTCTTATCTCGTTGTTGTTCCATGTAACATCCCTAGTTTTAAATCCCCTCAAATTATAATGTAATTATGTAAATGTGATTTAAGCAGGTGAACTGATATGTTTGGGGTGAAAATCCCATATTGAATAATATGGCTGAGGATTGAACTATGTGTTATGTACATAGAAATAATTAATAAAAATAATAGTCGCTCGTTGTGATACAAGAGAAATGATAACAATGGGAGGCTATGATTCCACAAGAGAGCAAGTTAAAAGGGTGATCCAAAGGGAAACCCATGTCTTTTGCTTGAGTCAATGTGGTATTACCATATAATCCTCCCTTCGAATTCTTAAACACTCAAACATTGAATTCATGTAAAAGGGTTGGTGTGTGAGAACACCTCATAGAGTTATTCATTGTATGGACTGAAATACAGTAAACATTGGGGAGTGTCAGTCAACTTGCATGTGGTGAAAGGAAATTTGTATGAAAAAACAAAATAGTTTTACATGTTGCTTTTGGGCAAGAAGAAGAGAGGTGAGTGTTAAAAAGAGTACCATCTATGTTGTGCTTGAAGGCAATCATTATTGGACTATGTTTATGTTGGAAGTGTGGCCTATAAAAATGAGTTGTGTGTTTGTGGAGTATTTTCATGTTGAAGAAATTGTTCAAAAACCTTGAGAAGGTTGCAAGAACACTCTTGAAGTTGTTGTGAGTTTTTGGAGTCCTCCACTGTGAGATTCCTGGTCAACCGAATGCACTAGAGCCCAAGATGGAAGTGGGAAGGCCTAAGGAACCGTGTGCAGTGAAGAGAGATCTAGTGGATTGGAACTATTGTTGAAGTAGAACCTGGGCTTTGGATTGCTAAATGTGAAGAGTAGACAACTAAGAGGGCCAGAGTTCCTTATGGACTCATAGCCTCAACTCATGGGTGGCATCTTGTTGATAAAAAATGAATAGTAACATATATAGCTGTAAAAAACATCTTTTGTACATAATCACTTATTTTATAAACAGATAAGTTTTTTGTTATGTTTATTATAGTAATTCTTTTGTGTAAATGAATATTTGAATGTTGTGTGTTTGTTTGATTTATTACATTCATAGGTTTTTATTATGCTATTTGTTGTATGAGTTAATTGGCATGTTACAGGTAAGTTTTTTGTTATGCTTATTATAGTAATTCTTTTGTGTAAATGAATATTTGAATGTTGTGTGTTTGTTTGATTTATTACATTCATAAGTTTTTATTATGCTGTGTGTTTGTTTGATTTATTACATTCATAAGTTTTTATTATGCTATTTGTTGTATGAGTTATTTGGCATGTTACATACATGCAAATTTTTAAATGGTAACCAAGTATGCTAAATCATTTTTGTACTAATGTGGCTCAACTTCGAGATAGGAATGCTACATTCCATGTCCACAAACTCATCACAATTTGCTCTCTTCTCTTGGAGAATCGATCATCCTCCCATCATGAGTAGATTTTTTACTTGAATAGATTTTTTACTTGCATAGATTCTTTACTTCAAATGAATAGATTCTTTACTTCAATATTTTGAAACATTTTGGAATGACATTTAAACCCATAAAACCATATGTAGATTTTTTACTTGAAACCATATGTAGATTTTTTACTTGAATAGATTTTTTATTTGAATAGATTCTTTACTTCAAATGAATAGATTCTTTACTTCAATATTTTGAAACATTTTGGAATGACATTTAAACCCATAAAACCATATGGTATCCAATGTTTTCCATATACACTAACTAATATTTCCAATGTTTTCCATAGACACTAACTAATATTGTTTTTCATATACACTAAATAATATTAATATTATTGGAATAGCATGCCACCAAATATTAATATCAATGACATGCCACCAAATATTGATATTTCCTTTAAATACTCATCATCTATCTTCATGGAAATGATGACAATTATGTTAAATTTTAATATTTCTTCAAAAAAAAATATATCATCATAGAATTTGATTAATTTTGATATTTATTTTAAGAACCCATCATCTATTTCAATGGAAATTATGTGATGGAGATGATGTCTTTAGTATCGATGGAGATTATATATATCTAGGACCACTTGGAAGTCTCAATGATCGAAATTATGTCAAATTTTGGTTATTTTTTAAAAAAACATCACAAATTTTAATTTTCATATTTCGTTATGGAAATGACGGAGATTATGATTATATTTCCATTATATTTCAGTGTTTACTCAAAACATTTTGATAATCAACTAACTTAAAAAGAGATACTCTTAATATGATTAAAGTAAAAAAAATGTTTTTGATATAATCAACAATTTAAATACTTTTTTACATAAACGCTTGATAAGAATTAAAACGATTAAAGCACTACTTAGATAAGGATTAAAATGATTAAATCACTACTTAGTATAAAAAAAAATATTCTCCAATAAATATTTTTATTATTTTTTAATTTTAAATATTATATATAAAAATATTCATAATTAATTACATACTTATCATAGTATTTTTCTAGCTCTTTGATTGGGATGTGATCTTAAGTCTACTCGAGGGATGTGATCTTAAGTCTACTCGAGGGATGTGTATGGCTTCTCTGTATCAATAGCAAATCATGTTCATCAATCCTCGAATGATTAACCATCAGAGATGGAAAAAATAGTTGGAAAACAGTAAAATGCTGAACTATTATCTCAGCAAAACAATCACGCCGACATAACATTTATTAATTCCGAGGACTCATAAGTTCGAATCATGATCTGTCTCTAGATATTATCACGATCGCGAACACATTCCGGAGGCATCTGCTTATTCCTGGGCGTGTCGGTGCAGTAATTGTAGATGGTGTAGTGCTTCCTCACCCATTTCAAGTACCGCCATTGACGCCCGTCCAGGTCTCTGAACTCCTCCTGATCCCACCACCGCCGCCCCTGCGTAGCGCACACCGACTGCGGAGCAGAAGCCTCACAGGCATCGACGTGGAATTCCCTGTACGAGGCGATGAAGGGCGCCTTSGTCCAATCGGTTTTCTCTAGACCCCCKCGGGTGGCCCAGTCATCCGCATTCCAYAGGCTCGAATAGATCTTCATCGGCTGRTTAAATGGGTACCTCACGCCCAGGTCCTTGCTGTTCTTGAACACGCGGATTGGAACCTCGTCYACCAAAAATCTGCCCMAAAAAMACACGTCATACCGAACCATATTCARCCAGAGCGAGGTTCATTCTAAAATTACATAGTAAATTTGCTTTTGGCTCTGTTTTAAATAAGAAATAATGGGGATGTCACGGGCTCGAGTTTGGGGACTTACACAATCTGGTACATGTTCCAGAGCACAGCGTAGGAATGGTAATCCTKGGTGGGGTCGAACCAGAGGTATATGCGATGTTCTCTCTCACCCTTGCCGCCTGTGAATACGTTGGTCTGAAGAATGTACGGTTCCCCGGACTTGTTGCCCAAGAATTCGAAGTCTATCTCATCGTGCTCCGCAGTCTGAGAAGAAAGCTGCCCGAACCAAAAAAAAAAATGCAGATACATAAGCAGGCAGAAGCAGACTGACAAACAAAAACCACAAATATTGTTATGAATATACTCACATAAAAAGCGGTGACAGTGCCAGAGGAATCACCGGGAACCATCTTTATCTGCATACTGAAGTGCCCAAATAAATATGTCCCCTTGGACTCGAACCCCGCACCTGCCACCCCATATTTCATCTAACTTGGTTATCCCCGCGACTGAGAAAGATAAAACGGCCCGGAAATATGCAGAAGGAAATCGAATGTGTAATAGCTTACCATACTGTTTGTTGAGAAGAAGCTCGGCCTTTCGACCGCCATGGTATTGTTTGATGTGATCTGCACCCCAGCTGGAGACGTAATTGTTGTGGAAAGGCACGCTCACCGGCTTCCTGGGCGAGGAAGCCATCGCACCAGAATGAAGTAGGAGAATGAAACACAGACCCAGAAACTGGGCTGTCTTCATCGCTTCCATCGCTTCCGCCGACACGAATGGCCCCCAAAACTGAATATGTGCAGAGTATGGAAGGGTAGACTGCACAACCCACAAACACCGTCGGTTTGGAATTGTAGGCATTGGGGTTTTATAGAAGAGGAGGGCGCGTTAGAGTTGGGTGACAGGTGGTTTCGGTTGTCACAGTACTTTCAGGCCCATTTCTCAAGATCTACATGTGCAGGGTAGTGGATGACATTAAATAATTATCTCGCTTTTGGAATGAAGGGAGTAGATGACATTCAACAGTCACCTCCATTTTGAGTTTGTTGCCATATTTCAATAAAGGGCATGCACGGAATGTAAGACATACCAACGCCCCACCTGGGCACAGCGTTCTGACAGCAGTGTATTGCAACTTTACACAGCGATTTGACAGATTGCATTGTGATCTGATAAATTCTCATTTGTTCCTTTGTTTAATCGATTTTAATCATTAATATATAGCGTTGGACACATTGTTTAGTTTCAGGTCAAAATTACATATGTGGGCAACCTTAAAATTACATATGTGGGCAACCTTAACGCTAGCTTCTCGGTTACATAAGTTTTCGGAGATTTAGAAATCGTCATAGACTAGCTAAACAACTAAAGAAACTTGAATGTTATTTCTGGGGAAGATTAAGAGATCTTAAAAAAAATCTTTCAATACAATCTTTTTTTCACATATCTACAAAGAAAGCAATAAGGAGATGGACCGTCTTTTCAAGTTGGTCTTACAAAAGCAAGAAGGGAAAATTAGGTACAATTAGGTAGATGGAAATGAAGGGCTCACCATGTACTTAAGTCTTTTCTAGTTTTTAATGGGGAAAGTTTGTGTTTTTTTTTTTTTTTATCTTTTTTATTCATGAAGTAGCTTCAGCTGTTCTGCCTTCACAAATCTTAGATATTATGGGGTATGAGTTTTTGTGGGTATGGGCTTTTCTTGTGATGACAATTTTTATGTTTTTGAGGCTAAAAGCCTCCTCTCAAAACAGCCTAGGTTGCTTAACAAATATTAGTTCTCTTACTTTTGAGATGTAATCTTTATGTTTTGAAAACAGTTAAGAAATTTTCTACTGGAAAAAAGATCAAAATTACATAATTCATTGTTTAGTTTAGTTTTGAGCAAGTTTTATAATTCATTTTTTAGTTTAGTTTGGAACAAGTTTTATAATTCATTTAATGTCTATGACCACCTTTACAAGAGGCAAAAGTGAGATTAGCGGTTATACTTCTATCAATGTATATCCATGAAAAATTATTGTATAGTAATTCAACATGGAATCAACACAATTAATATCACTTACCAATTACCAAGTTCACAATTGATGATGCACTCTAAATGTGTTATGAATTGGTCATTTTTTTCATAATTCAAAATAATTGGAATCCAAAAAAATCATTTTGAATGGATAGAATTGCATAGGGATATTACGGATAAAACTGGATTAAACATCCAGTGTTACAATAAAAACAACAATTTCATCAATCCAATTGCAATTTTGACAAAAATTATGGTCAAATTGAATAATGACAAACCTAATGATTAGCATGTGCACAATATATTATACTACTATCCCAAGGTCATTAATGTATAATACCACTTCTAAATTTAAAATGACTTTATACTAGAGTTTCAAGTCTTGATTTCTAAAATATAGACATTAATAAGTCATGTGAAAAAATAGAGATGATCCTTATTTTTATTTTTATATTTATGTTAATTTCAAAATATATATAATCATACTAATTTTTTTAACTTTTTAACTCATTAAAACTATAAAGATTTTATTTTTATTTTTATATTAATTTCAAAATATGTATAATCATACCAATTTTTCTAATTTTTTAACTCATTAAAACTATAAAAATTTTATAAAAAAAAATTCTTCTCAATTCTTTTTGAATTTTTTTTTTTTGAAATAAATCAATTAATTTTAAAAAATCTAAATAAACAAAATAAAACTTATAATTATTTTCCAAATATCAAAATATAAGAATATTATAAAATAAAAGACAAGAAAAATACACCATCAATTAAAAAAATAAAAATGATAATTGAGATTAATTTATATAATTTTTTATACAATAAATTGTAAATTTAATTTTAATCATTAATTTAAAATAATAAATAAATTATAATTTTGTTTTAATCATTAATTTAAAATAATAAATAAATTATAATTTTATTTTAATTATTAATTTAAAATAATAAATAAATTATAATTTTGTTTAAAAGTTTATTAATTTAAATTATTCATGCTTAGTTGATTGCAAGAGCTTCTTCAACAAAACATCGATAGAAGTCACAATTAAGTGTAACCTTGTGCTCAAAAGTATCGACATAAGTCACATGTAACAGTGACCTTTTGCACGGAAGGATAGTGACAGTGTGCACAGTTGCAACAATAAGGTATGTAGTTTCTTCATATTCATATTCATATTCATATATATATATTCACCAGAAAAATGTCCAGGTATATAATTAGTTTATTTATTTATATATATATAAATCATTGAATTCATCGAATATAGTTTTTTGTTAACATCTTTTTTGTTATTAAAAATTAATTAATAGTTTTCTGTTAACAATTTTTTGTTATTAAAAATATAATTAAATTTGTTTTAGTCCTATAGTATAAAACATAATTATAACTAACAACCATCAATTAATAACAATGAACATAATCAAATGGCAAAACAAGCCCTTATGTGATGGAGACGATCACCGAAAAATGAAAACGACGTTTGGTGTGAATGATAATATGTACAACACGTCATGTCACTTTCTAGGCTAGAAAACGTGTGTTATTTTGCCTTCTATGGGACAATCACATGATAAAATGTATCATGAAGGCACATGACCATCACATCAAATCACATTCATGTCAAAAGCTCACTTCCTTTGTTATGTGCACCAACTTATAATTTGGCCCATTCTTATGTTGCATAGGAAAAGTTAATGTTTTCCACTCATATATCTAATATTTAAGTATACATTGAATTATTATTATTTTAATATTTCATTTTTATAGAGTGTTTAAGGTAAATTTGGTTGGTTTAATTTTCTCCACTAAGATATAATATCTAGAAAGGTTACCAGATCCATTTTCATTGAGTCATATAGTTATTGCTGCTAATGGTTAATATCAAGGAAGAATGGGAAGTCATCATCTTGTTCACTTTACCTACTTAATAATGAGTCATATAAGGTTAGCAATAGTTCTTGTTGTTGTTGATGGTTAATATTAAGGAAGAATGGGGAATCCATGGGATACCATCTTGTTCACTTTACCTACTCAATAATGAGGCATATAAGATTAGCAATAGTTGTTGTTGGTGATGGTTAATATCAAGGAAGAATGGGGAATTCACGGGATACCATCTTGTTCATTTTACCTACTCAATACATAACACAAGATGGTGAGAGGAATTTATTTCTAAAAATAAATAAATTATTTTGATATTAAAGTAGATGGATTAGAGGAATTTATTTATCTTAAAAAAATATCTCATTTTGATAGTGTGGTACATGGTTTGATATTATAAAAATTTAATATAATAATAATAACACTCAAAACCAAAACTAAAGTGTGAAGGCTCCACATACTAAAGGAAGTGCCGGATGCATCTTTTAAAAGCTTCATTTGGATAATCTTATGAAAGTTGTTTGTTCACTTAAAACATTGGGATGTTTTTAAATTTCAACATAGTTTGTTTTTAGAAAATCTCATTACAATAAATGCTACTTTCTTTTTTAGGAATAAAAACTCCATAAATTATATTATCAAAAGGAAAATTTAGATAAATAATTATCTTTTTTGAGGTGTGGTTTTCAATCTATGACCTCTATAAACTCAACTCTAGGGTTTGATATTCATTTGTTGACCCCTTTCATCGAGTCTAGATAACTAATTACAACTATGATTAGTCAATGACGACCATGTATTAACATGATTATTTTACTATTTCTAAAGATAGACATTGTGTTGATGCATCATCCAAAATGGATCTTCATAAGTACCATATGAATTTATTGATGCTCTAAATGGTGAAGATTAAAATCTAAGACATTCAAAGATGGTGTTGATTTTGTCAAATTTGGTTCATCAACTTTCGACACCCTAAACAACTATGTTTGGCCCTAGTGCTCGATGAGGGTTGCAATAGGACTTCCTCATCCAAGGTTGAAATTGTTCTTCTTGTTAAAATCTTTCCAAAGTTCTACTATGCACCAAAAACAGAGTTTGCATACCAATGTTATGGCCTTGACAAGGTAATAGTCCAAATGTCCCCCACATGTCCAAGTGTCAACCATGTCATTGCACCATAATCTGAATATGGGGAGTTAGTAATGTGGGGGAATCCACTAGAGACTTATAAAATCATCGCGAAGGTTCTAGGAGGGTGTAAAAATCCTAAACCCGACCATAATTCTAGCTATCAAAAATCTAGTAAATGAAGGGGAAGATATGACTTTTTCACTAGCCACCGTCTCGTACTCTCATTAAAAGCTAACCCCCTTTGGTCCAAGAACCAACTTGGGATCAAAAGTATGTAATGAATGCTCTGTCATCATTCTTCCATCTTAAAATATAGCACACCCCAAAGAAAATTTCTAAATTGACAAAGATTTATGTAAATAATACCTTATAAATCACCTTTGTCTCATAATCTCTATGTATGTAGAATTATTTTATAACACACACCTAACACATATACCCAAGACCCATATGAGACTTATTAGAAGCTCCATCATATACAAGACACATATGATGAGACTTATTAGAAGTTCTGTCATAGATTGATTAAATACTCTTATGAGAAGTTCCATTATAGATTGATATTTCTTATAAAAACCCATCATCTATTTTAATGGAGATTATGTCTTTGTATTTTCTTTAGTATGGATGGATATTATATCTCTAATATAACTTGAAAGGCTTTTGATGATCGAAATTATGTTAAATTTTGATATTCTTTTAAATTATTATAAATTTTAATTTTGATATTATGTTAAATTTTGATTTTTTTTTAAATTATTATAAATTTTAATTTTGATATTTTTTTATTGGAGATGATTGTGATTATTTTTAGTGTTACTTAAATTTGATAATCAACTAATTTTTTTTTTTCATCTAGAAAATTGCACTTTATATTAGATATATAAATAAACTTTATATTAGATATATAAATGAGTATACTTTACAACATCTTAGAACATGGATTGACTTGGCACACCCACCTCTAATTCTATTCAACTAACTTAAATACCTTTCAACATGAAAAAAATACTTTAATAATCAATAACTTAAATATCTTTAATACCTCTTAACATAACATAAAGATAAGTATTAAAAAGATTAAAACAATACCTTTTTAGCATTAAAAAAAGATGAAGATTAAAAAAATTTACTCATTTATTTTAATTTTATATATTATTTATATAAAAAAAATTATAAATAATAAATATACACTTAAAATATAATAATTTCATTCTCAATTATGATATATTTACTTGAATTGTGACTATTTAATTAAGTGGGTTTAATGGTTAAGAACATGTGTTTCCTCCTAAAAGATCACAAGTTCAAATCCAAAAGAGGTAAGGTATATATACCAATTTGATGTAGATTATTATTATTATTTACTTGAATTGTGACAATTTTGGAAACAAAATTTAATTAATTCTATCAAACTTTGATCATGATGTTTTCTTTAATACCTAGTTTAAAAGTTCATTTTTCTAGATATATATTTTAGACTTTTTAATAATTTTATTTGAAATTTAATTAAAAAAAATTCAACACACCTCAAAAAAAAAATGGAAATTTCTAAATTAACAAATAATACCTTATAAATCACTTTTGTGTCAAAATCTCTATATTTGTAGAATTATTTTATAATACACCTAACACATATACCCCAGAGCCATATGAAACTTATTAAAAGCTCCATCATATACCCAATACACATATGAGGCTTATTTTATAATACACCTAACACATATACCCAATAGCCATATGAAACTTATTAAAAGCTCCATCATATACCCAATACACATATGAGGCTTATTAGAAGTTCTGTATTGATAAATACTCTTATGAGAAGTTCCATCATAGATTGATATTTCTTATAAGAACCCATCATCTATTTTAATGGAGGTCATGTCTTTGTATTTTCTTTAGTATCGATGGATATTATATCTCTAATATCACTTGAAAGGCTTTTGATGATCCAAATTATGTTAAATTTTGGTATTCTTTTAAATTATTTAAATTTATTTTTGATATTATATTAAATTTTGATTTTTTTTTTAAATTATTATAATTTTTAATTTTGATATATTCTTGTTAATGATAATGATGGTGATTATAATTATATCTTTAATGCTACTTAAATTTGATAATCAATTAACTTAAATACTTCTCTCAACTAACTTAAATACCTCTCAACATCATTAAAAAAATACTTTGATAATTAATAACTTAAATATTTTTAATACCTCTTAACTTAGATATCTTTAATACCTCTTACATAAAGATAAGGATTAAAAAGATTAAAACAATACCTTTTTAGCATTAAAACGATGAAGATTAAAATTGTTTACTTTCGGTTAATATTTTTATTTATTTTAACTTTATATATTATTTATATAAAAAAAATATTTATAATTAATAAATACACACTTAAAATATAATAACTTCATTTTCAATTATGATATATTTACTTGAATTGTGACAAATTTGGAAACAAAATTTAATCAATTCTTATTATAGTATTTTTGGAGCAATTTGCTTTTAGCTAAATATGTTTTCTTTTTAGTTTAATGCAATATATGAATTTTATGAAACTTTGATTGGGATTTTTCTTTAAAGCCTAGTTTAAAAGTTCGTTTTTCTAGGTATATATTTATATATTTTTAATAATTTTATTTGAAATTTGGTTAAAAATTGTTGGAACTCGGAATCATTACATGGAGGAGATCTTTTGTCTTACAACAGGGGTCTCATACACCAATTTGTCCCATAACAAGGGGTCACATACACCAATTTGTTAGTATATGGCTTGGTCGTGACCTTAAAATTAGATTATTATTATTACTAGTATACCCTTGAAGCAGGGGAAAGGAAACCATTGAGAGAACATTATAGAATAATTTGTTTATAAGCGTAGTATTTCATGAGCAACATTATAATTGCATATTAATCGTTTGCATGCATAAAGGAGAAAATAAATAGTGAACATGTGCAAATTATTTAGGTAAAAATATGATTGATAGGTATTTGTTAGCAAGTGTTTGGCACAATTATTATTAGCATCAATAAGTGCTACTAAATATAGAAGAATGGACCAAGTCTCACATTCCATGTATAGAAGTATGATTAGAACACAAAAGAATCTAGAATTTAAGTGATAAAGAACATAAGTGCACCTCTTCTCTTTTTAGTAGTGAGACATAAACAATATCCTTCATTTTTTCATAGCATTTGAAGGAAAGTGATGGTACTATTTGCATTCCTTCTATAGTAGTAGTGCGTAACATTGTCGTGAAGGTCAAGTCTTGACGTTCAATGATTACAATGTCAATGATAGACCTTGTTAAGGTCATTTATTGAGATTTATGTATAGTCAATGCCCAAGCCATCTTAAGGGGGATTTGTTTCTTGTTACTCCATTGTATGGGTGGAATTGGTACATGCTTTGGTTGGGTTTGGTCCCATGGAGGGCCAATGTATTTATCGAATTCCACAACAACATACGCTGGAAAATTTGGAGGGTTACTTCCTGGTGCATATACAATTTGCATGACTATCTGAAAGCACCATTAACTAATCATGCATGGACACATAAATTGTCGGATAATATAACTCGTTGGCCTATATATAGAAAGACATGTTTTTCTAGTTGGTCATCATCATGTTTTTGTGCTTCTGAAGCACTAAGTAATTCTATGGCACATTGTGTGATTGACATATTCAGGGATTGGAGCATGAACTAGTTATGGTTGTCCACAAGAATGTTTGTTGCAAAGAGGTCGATTGAATTGTCAAACATTTGACGCTCTTCAATGGATAAGAATCTGTCAGTCCTAGACTGAAGGAGGTTCCAATAACCTATTACTGGTGTAGCACTATGAATGTTGGTCAACAACTGGGGAACTGGAACTGGGTGCCAAAAAATGCCTTGTTATCGAAAGATTGTTTCCAAATTGATTACAGTGTTAAAGGTTGTCCATAAACTACTCCCTAGAGTTGCTCCTGCATAAAGAGGTTTGTCCATTATTGGTGACAATTGACCCAAGTCTCCTACAATAATTATTGAGCGATAACCAAATAAGTAGAGGTTTCTTTTTAGAATTGCCTCACTCAAATGAATCTCATTCTGCAAAAAAAGTGTAGATCCTATGAAGCTCATCTCATCAATGAGAATGTATTGAATATGTTTCATCTCTTCTTGGAAAACTGTAAGGGACTGACCATGTAAATGCTTCATGTCCTTGATATGAATCCTAAGTCCTGCATGTATAGTGGTTGCATGTATGTTAAATGTTGCAACTCTAGTAGGGGCAAGAAGCAATATTGGTTTATGGCCAAACATTGCTTGAGAAGAGAGTTCTTCTTTGATGCAACTTATAAGGTAGGATTTCCCTATGCTTGCAGTGCCTTAGATGATTATCTTCAATGACTCTTTTGTTTCTTTTGTTGGTAAGTGTAGTAGGATTATGTCAAATGCACGTTGTTGATTTGTAGACAATGTATTTCTAGAAGGACATAGGGGATTGAGTTCTTGTATGAATTTCTCATTCCTTCGCTCGTAGTTGATGAAGTTTGGTGCAATGTCCAATGTAAGAGATGAAGTGTCAATTCCTCGAAGTCCCAACATATCAAGAGAAGTGAATTTGATATTCCTCAATCTCAATAAAGCTTGCCATTCATTCATCTCCATCATCTTCAGATGGTTTCTCATTGGGTGAATATGTGTAACACCCCAAGGCCTAGCCCCTGTTGAATTGTAATTATGCTTATAGGTTGGTGAGTCGAGTGGTTATAAGCTGAGAGACTTATATGTTTATTAGGCTGGTGAGAAAGATGCTAAGGCCAATGAGCCTGATTTTGTATATGTAAATACACACATATCATTAATAAAATTACACTGTTGTGTGTAGACCCTCCATGAAAAAAGAGTTATGGGGGACTAAGCTCCACTAGGTGGGGAAGGGGCTAAGTGTCTAGGAATAGGGGCTAAGATAGAGGGCTTACCTCTAAAGGAATAATATTATATTATTATTTCCTAGAAGCTAAGGTTTGATATAACCATGTTGTCGTAAGTTCCTGGGGGAAAGGGGGATGAGGGTTAAGTGGAGCTCATGCAGCTTCAGGGAGACATGTGTCAACATGGGCGCATTCAGTTTTAAGTGGGAAAGTCAGCTCGTTGAGGGTTCGCTCACTCACTAGTCTCACGATTCTCATGACTGTCACAATACTTCACCATTGCGTCTACACTCTCGCAGGGATAGACACCCTGGAAGAGAGCCATACTCCCCACTAATGCACGCGCCAGTGTAACCTGTAGACACTGGAGTTGTCCTGCGTATTTCCTGTGAAGCCCGATGAACTTATATTTTTCGTGAGTCGCGTTGTGTCGTAGTGGTTGGTGGTTGTTGCCAACGTAGTTTTGGCTAAGCTTGGTTTGTTGTCATATTCTATGTCCATACCCGTTTTCTGTGGTTGAATTCACCTATGTGTTACCCAAATTCTGTTGTTGACATCACCTGTGTCTGTTTGACATAAGATTTGAATTGAAGAAGTAGGTTGTCAGGCATGTGAGCAACTCTCCCAGGTGAGAGAGTTTGTTGGGAAGTGAGTTCTCTTATAAGGGAGTCCTGTAGTAGCTATAGTACTCTGAGACTTCCAGTCCAGCCTATTGTTGAAGCCCAAGGGAAGGGAGGTGTAGTAGCTGATGGAATTGTATTAGTGAAGGTGTACCCTCCTAGGGTGGAGCAGGCGTGTGGGGAATGAGGGTCTGTGGGTTGAGGGCGTAAGTGGCTCCTGGGATAAAATATCCTTCTTGTTGTTCTGTGCAACTTCCTTGTTGTCCTTGCCAAGCCTAGAATTCCCTTTCCCAGTGGAGTTTAGTCCCATCTTGGGGGTGACCCACTGTTGAGCGTGATGAGCACCGTGGTCTAAGACTGGGAGGTTCATGGAAGGTCTGCACGCAGTTGGTGGTCATCTATTAAAAGATAAGTACCAATTCTATGTCCGTTGTATGTTGTGTATTTGTATCTGCATTATAATTAATGAGTAATGCATATATATATATATATATATAT
>ML783245.1:27343-37353 GCA_009831015.1 Picea engelmannii | reverse complement strand
CCTCTGTTTAATTGCATTAGATAGATATATATTTATATGTGTGAATATTAGATGTTATCTCTATCTTCATGTTAAGTTTTATATGTGATTATTTCCGCAAAGTTACTCGGTGGCCTAGCCTGGCCTGTTGTTTAAGGCTAGGAATGTCACGGAAATGGTATCATAGAAGTAAAGGAAAAGCAAAGGTTGTTTTGGTAGCATTACCCAGCCGAGGGATGTTACAAATTGGTATTAGAGCCAAGGTTTCGACACTGAGCCTGGATGGGCCATTTTAGTGGTTAGCAAGACAAGATTTCAAAGGGAATTATTGTCGAAAGGGACAAAAGAGACTACCTTGGTCATGTTATGAAGCTCAGGAGGTATAACGATTTATGGAATGGTGGCAGAGAAAAGATACTGCAGTAACCTTGGGTTTGGAACCGCAAGGTTTGAAGTTGGGTCATGGGATCTGTTCGAAAGAAGGAGGATCCTTCACAACCGTCAGATCTGGAGAAAGGTGCATGAAGATTAACCCCTAAGTACTTTGGACTTCGTGACTTCAATGAAGTTTATGTGTAATAGAGCAGAAAGGGTCGAAGCCAAAGCTCCAAAGTCCCAAAGAGGATCTACACTGTAGACCCGGGGGGGGAGTGTTTACCGTTAGATTTGACCAAGGACGGATCAAAACCGTAGGGTTAAGCCAAGAGCGGAAGGCAAGAAAGTTCAGGAGTTCGACGTCCGGGAGAAACGGGGTATGCAAAGGTGAAATCTTTTGAAGTCCCGAAGTGACGTGGCCTGCTGACGTCACTAAGGATGACGTGGACACATGGGATGTGTGCCACGTGTTAGTGAGTTAAGAACCTTTGTAAGATAGAAATGCAGTTAGAATGTGACACAAGGCAGTTAAACTTGGTGAATAAGTTAGTTGGATTGGGCCCGCATTAACTTTGATCACGATCTATCAAGATCGATGGTCGGGTGACATTGCAGAGATCGAAGATGCGCGACAGATAATTCTACAAGGCGATCCCACAATCCAAACCAAGGTTTCCCAGAAGGGGTACGTGTCAGCGTGGGGACAATTGCGGAACGATCAACGAGTTACTCCAAAATCATCGACCCATGTCCCTGCAATTTGAAAAGTATAAAGTTTGATGTGACTTTTCAGTATCTTTTAGTTCAAGCACAAAAACCGTGGGCCCCGGTGGACACATGGCGTCAGATCGTGAAGTCTGGAGACTAGACACTCTGGAAGAAATGGATCGTGATGGAATGGAAGGAAGAAACCCCTGAAGTTTTTTTACACCGAAGTAAAGTGATGCGATGACGTCACCGAGGTGACATGGAAGTATGCGGAGACTCACGGTTTAGGAGTTTGGGTTGAGAAAAGGTGGAATCATCCGAAGTCCCGGAGCCCCTAAGCTTCGAAGTCCTGGAAACCCAAATCCTGGAGTTCCATAGCGAGTATCAGTCATTGGATGTTGGGAGACGTGGACTGTTGATCCACCGTACTTAGTGAGTTAGCCAATCTGGCACTTCGAGAGATTTGTTGTGATGTGATTTGAAATCTGTTGAATCCTTGAGCCTGAAGTTTCAAGGTTCCGGATAAGCACCCAAATGATAAGCATTGGGTCACAACCATGGTCACATGCGAACTAAGGGCTGAAGAAAAGGGGTTAGCGCCCAAAATTTGTTGCAGAACAAAATTGGGCTTAGAGATTGAAGCCCGAGGGGTTCTTGACTAACCAAGACCTGCAAAAAATGGAATCTGATATTTTTTTTATTGAATCAGACTGGTTTATTCCAGAAAATTATTAAAGACTGATAGCCTGACAAAAATCCGGTTGACTACACATTTTTGTAGAGTTAACAATTGACGGGTCGAACCGAGTTTTTGCATAGTGAAAAGCATGGAGGAGGCACAGGATGCTTACAGTTCGGAGGATGAAGTGAGAGGAATAGATGTCCATTTGGGAGTTGAAGGATCGAACTCCAATGGGCATGGAGAAGAGAGAGATAAAGAAGAGAACATGAAGAAAATCATTAAAAAGTTGCAGAAAGATGTACAAACTCACCGAGCAGATAACAAAAATCTCATGAAAGCTAGGGAGCAACAAGGAGAATTTAACGTGAAGTTGATGAAGAGCCTGGAAATAATAGAAAATAAATTGGATAAGGAGAGTGGCTCAATCAAATCAGGAAGTCCCAGAAGAACAAGAAGTATTAGCAAGCATCACCAGCACTCCCTGAGGCATTCCAATAAGAGAGCACACAACAACTCAAGTCCATCCCCTGTTAGGAAGCATAAGAGGTCTGGGGAAGATGAGCTACGAGGGGAAATGAACAAAATCAAACCTCCTACATTTGATGGGGAGAACAAGAAGGATGAAGATGTAGAGACATGGTTGTTGGGCATGAGAAAGTATTTTCAATTGCATAATTATTCTTCTCGTGCGGAAGGGAGAATTTCCATCGATCAACTCAAAGGGAAGGCATCCATATGGTGGGATCAACTTGTGCAAGTACAACACGTCAGAGAGAAGAATGTTACATGGAGGGAATTCAAGAGACAATTTGAAATGAAGTACCTAACTAAGAGGTATTATGACAAGAAAATGAAAGAGTTCTTTGAACTCAAGCTGGGAAGTCTGTCCATTGATGAGTATGAAAGAAGATTCTTGGAGTTGTTGAAGTATGTTCCCTTCATCAAGGATGAGACAGTTAAGATTCAAAGGTATCTGAGTGGGCTGCCATCTTCCATTAGTGACAAGATCCAGTATGATGATCCTAAAACTATGGAACAAACTATAAGGAGAGAAAAATTATTATATGATCAACAAAAAGAGAAGCCTACTTTCCAAAAAGCTTGGGAAGACAAGAAGAAGTTTAAGAGGGAACAGAGGCATAAGGGAAACAAACCACCATTTTTCAGGAACAATCCTCAAGGACAATCGGTTTTGAGAGAGCCCGGGATGGATGAAGTAGGTGGGCAAAGGCCAAAGCAGACACCTATGGAATGTTGGGGTTGTAAAGGAGATCATAGGTATAGAGACTGTCCTCACAGAAAGGACAAGATGAGAGTTGTTCATAATGTTCAGCAAGTTGAAATAGTGGAGGACATGGGCGAGAGAGTACCAAGAATCTATGCAGCCCTAAACAACAAGCAAGTTGAGTTTCAATCACACATGATTGAAGTTAAAGGTATGATCAATAACCATGCTTTTACTATTTTAATAGACTCAGGATCTAGTCATAGTTACATAGATCCTAAAGTTTTGGAAAGATTATGCTTTTCGAGAAGCAAGCATGAGAAATCTTGGCTGGTATAGCTGGCTATAGGAGCCAAGAGGAAAGTTTTTGAGACGGTTAAATCATGTCCAGTGGGCATGAATGGACTAAGTACCAAGGCAGATCTAAATATCTTGCCTTTAAGATCATATGATTGCCTAATTGGTATGGACTGGTTGGACCAACACCATGCCATTTTAGACTGCCATAAAAAGGCATTCACTTTCTTGGATGAGGAAGGAAATCAGAGAGCAGTCCAAGGAATTCCCAAGGCATTTTCTATTAGAGAAATTTCAGCAATGCGGCTGAAGAAATGCTATAGGAAAGGTTGTCAAATATTTGCAGCTCATATGGAGGAAGAATCTAAGGATAAGGTGCCAATTCTGGAGGACCATGTAGTCCTGGAATATTTTGAAGATGTGTTCAAGGAGGTACAGGGACTACCTCCAAAGAGAGATATTGATTTCTCTATAAATTTAACGCCTGGAGCAACCTCAATGTCAAAGACTTCCTACATAATGAATACACTAGAGCTGAAGGAATTGCAAATGCAGCTTGAAGAGATTCTAAGGAAGGGGTATATCCACCCAAGTGTATCACCTTGGGGTGCCCCAGTCTTGTTCACAAATAAGAAATATGGAACAATGAGGTTGTGCATTGATTTTAGACAGTTGAACAAAGTGACTATAAAGAACAAGTATCCTCTGCCAAGGCTTGATGATCTCTTTGATCAATTGAAGGATGCAAAGATATTTTCGAAGATAGATCTCAGGTCAGGATACCATCAAGTAAGGATTAAAGAGGAAGACATTAGAAAGACCGCCTTCAGAACAAGGCACGGTCATTATGAGTTCACAGAGGTGCCATTTGGATTATCAAATGCACCCGTTGTTTTTATGTGCTTAATGAATGGCATTTTCAGGGAATATTTGGACAAGTTTGTCATTGTCTTTCTGGATGACATCCTTGTATATTCCAAGTCGGAAGAAGAGCATGAGCATCATTTGTGGATGGTGTTGCAAGTGCTAAGAGAGAATCAGTTGTATGCCAAATTGAACAAGTGCTCGTTCTATTAAAACATAATTCACTATTTGGGGCATATCATATCGGAGGAAGGGATAGCCGTGGACCCTGAAAATATTGAGGCCATTAAAGGGTGGACATCACCTAAAAATGTAACAGAATTCAGATCCTTCATGGGTCTAGCTAGCTACTATAGAAGGTTCATTGCAGGATTTTCTAGAATAGCTCACCCCATCACTTCCTGTCAAAGGAAGGGGAAGAAATTTCAATGGATAAAAGAATGTGAAAGAAGCTTCCAACAATTAAAGCAGTGGCTAACTAGTGCTCTAATTCTAAAGATTGCAGATCCAAATGAAGATTTTGTGGTTTGCACAGACACATGTAAAGAAGGACTAGGAGGAGTCCTCGGCTAGAATGGGTTTGTGATATGTTTTGAGTCCAGAAAATTGAAAGAGCATGAAAGGCTCTACGCCACTCACGATTTGGAGTTGGCAACCATTGTACATGCTCTAAAGAAATGGAGAGATTACCTCATGGGAAAGAGGTTTGAGCTCAAGATAGACCATCATGGTCTGAAGTATTTGTTTGATCAGCGTATATTGAATGCTAGGCAGAGCTGATGGTTGGAATTCCTCTATGAATATGACTTTGATATCAAGCACATCAAAAGAAAGGAGAACAAAGTGGTTGATGCACTCAGTAGGAGAGTGCATGAACTACATGTTACAACCATCAACATGTATCAGATGGATCTTCAAAACAAAATATCTGAGGCTGCAAAAGTTGATTCACAGTACATAGAATTGGTAACAAAATTGCAGCAAGGTAAAATGCAGCAGAAGGATGAAGATTTCAAATTGGGAATTGATGGAATTCTCTTGTACAAAAACATAGTTTATGTACCCAACTCTTCTGAATTGAAGAGTGTGATTTTAAAAGAAATGCACAATGTACCTTATGCAGGACACCCAGGATATCAGAAAACAATTCCAGCAGTCAAAAGCCAATATTATTGGACAGGCATGAAGAAGGAAGTTGCTAAATTTATTGCCAAATACTTAGAATGTCAAAAGGTAAAGGTTGACCATAGACACCCAACTAGTTTGCTACAGACCATAACCATCCCTGAGTGGAAGTGGGAAGTGGTGACAATGGATTTCATCACAGGATTTCCCAGAACAAGCAAGCAACATGATGCAATCATGGTAGTAGTGGACAAGCTTACTAAAGTTGCCCATTTTATTCGATTGAAGACCACTCACAAGGAAACTAACGTTGATGATATCTATATTAGGGAGGTAGCACGACTGAATGGTATTCCCAAGACAATTGTGTCTGACAAAGACCCAAAGTTTACCTCAAAGTTCTGGAGAGGACTATTCGAGGGGTTCAGAACAAACCTAAACTTCGGCACAACCTATCACCCTTAGTCAGATGGAAAAACAGAAAGAGTAAACCAAGTGATAGAAGACATGCTAAAGATGTATGTGATGGAAAAACCATATAAATGGGAAGATTATCTACACTTGGTATAATTTTCCTACAACAATGAGTATAAAGAATCACTGAAGATGAGCCTGTTTGAATCACTTTATGGAAGAAAGTGCAACAGCCCAATAAGTTGGGACAATCCAGCTGATAGGGCAATGGTTGGGCCGGAGTTTATCAAGGAAATGAAAGAGAAAATGTTGAAGATTAAACAGAATTTGAAGGCTGCCCAAGATAGACAGAAAAGTTATGAAGACAAAGGCAGAAACCACATAGAGTTTAAAGTGGGTGACCATGTTTTCCTGAAGGTGAAAGCCAACAGAAGTTCCCTGAAGCTAGGAAGTTGTTCCAAGTTGGCAGCCATATTTTGTGGACCGTTTGAAATCCTAGAAATGATTGGACCAGTAGCTTATATGCTTGCATTGCCTGCATCCATGACTGTTCATAATGTATTTCATGTATCATTGCTCAATAAGTATATACCTGATTCTAATCATGTGATTGATTGGAATGTGATCCATGTGGAACAAGAAGGTGCTTTGCAAGTGTATCCTGTGCGCATACTGGACTGGAAGAGCAAGAAACTCCAGAATTGAGTCGTAAAGCTTGTAAAGGTTCATTGGACCTGGTACGGTCCTGAGGACGCAACATGGGAGCATGAAGATGCTATGCGGGCAGAGTACCCACATCTTTTTGAAGATTTTGGAAATATTGTTGTTGTTGTGTAAAGAGTTGCACTAAGGACAGTGCAAAAATAAGGGGAGGGGATTGTAAAACCTCAAGGCCGAGCCCCTGTTGAATTGTAATTATGCTTATAAGCTGGTGAGATGAGTGGTTATAAGCTGAGAGACTTATTTGTTTATTAGGCTGGTGAGCCAGATGCTAAGGCTAATGAGCCTGATTTTGTATATGTAAATACACACATATCATTAATAAAATTACATTGTTGGGTGTAGACCCTCATCGAAGAAAGAGTTATGGGGGACTAAACTCCACTAGGTGGGGAAGGGGATAAGTGTCTAGAAATAGGGGCTAATCTAGAGGTCTTACCTCTAAAGGAATAATATTATATTATTATTTCCTAGAAGCTAAGGTTTGATATAACCATGTTGTCCTAAGTTCCTAGGGGAAAGGGGGATGAGTGTTAAGTGGAGCCCATGCAGCTTTAGGGAGACGTGTGTCAACCTGGGCGCATACAGTTTTAAGTGGGAAAGTCAGCTCGTTGGGGGTTCTCTCACTCACCAGTCTCACGATTCTCATGACTGTCACGATACTTCACCATTGTGTTTGCACTCTCACGGGGATAGACACCCTGGAAGAGAGCCATACTCCCCACTAATGCACGCGCCAATGTAACCTGCAGACACTGGAGTTGTCCTGCGTATTTCCTATGAAGCCCGATAAACTTGTATTTTTCTTGAGTCATGTTGTGTCGTAGCGGTTGGCGGTTGCTACCAACGCAGTTTTGGCTAAGCTTGGTTTGTTGTCATATTCTATGTCCATACTCGTTTTCTATGGTTGACTTCACCTGTGTGTTACCCGAATTATGTTGTTGACATCAACTGTTTCTGTTTGACATAAGAGTTGAATTGAAGAAGTAGATTGTTAGGCCTGTGAGCAACTCTCCCAGGTGAGAGAGTTTGTTGGGAAGTGATTTCTCCTAGAAGGGAGTCTCGTAGCAGCTACAGTACTCTGAGACTTCCGGTCCAACCTATTGTTGAAGCCTAAGGTAAGGGAGGTGTAGTAGCCGATGGACATGTATTAGTGAAGGTGTACCCTCCTGGGGTGGAGTAGGCATGTGGGAAATGAGGGTCTGTGTGTTGTGGGCGTAAGTGGCTCCTAGGATAAAAGATCCTTCATGTTGTTCTGTACAACTTCCTTGTTGTCCTTGCCAAGCCTAGAATTACCTTGCCCGATGGAGTTTAGTCCCAGCTCGGGGGTGACCCACTGCTGAGCGTGATGAGCAACGTGGTCTGAGGCTGGGAGGTTCATGGAAGGCTTGCACGCAGTTAGTGGTCATCTATTAAAAGATAAGTACCAATTCTTTGTTCGTTGTATGCTGTGTATTTGTATTTGCATTATAATTAATGAGTAATGCATGTATATATATGTTGCATGTAGGTGTTAATGTTGCTTCTACATGAACAGGTGTATGAGTAGAGTATTGACGTTTGTTTAATTGCATTAGATAGATATATATTTATATGTGTGAATACTAGATGTTATCTCTATCTTCCGGTTAAGTTTTATATGTGATTATTTCCGCAAAGTTACTCAGTGGCATGGCCTGGAATGTTGTTTAAGGTCAGGAATGTCACATAAATGGTATTAGAGCACTAAAGGAAAAGCAAAGGTTTCTTCGGTAGTGTTACCCGGCTGGGTCGCCGACCGAGGGACATTACAATATGGCTATCCTATGCATTGAAAATGAAGAAAAAAAAAAACTCTAGGTCAAAATCTAACCTATAAGACAACAATGTGGGATGTTCTTCACTCATCAATGGTAAGTAACCACCCATTTACTACATGAGATGAGTGCAAAGGAAAGTTAAATATGGTGATGAAACTAATTTGGGCATATTAATTGTACTTTGTTTTCTTAGGTTTAAGTGTAGGAAAAGGTAATAAAACTTGGAGGCATGTCAAAGAGATTTTGTGTTGCAATTGTTCACACTTTTGAACAAACATTTGTTATTTGAGCAAGGATGTGCAAAAGTCTCAATATTCCTCTTTTCTTTTTCACTCTCATGATAATAAAAAGGCTCCTCGGAAACACCTTAACGTAATTAGTAATTAACATATGAGCAGATGGAATGTTTTCATACATGGGCATGGAGAATGGTCATGAAAACTCATCTAAAAACGATAGAGAAAAAACATGGTAGCATACACTTTATGTTGAAATAAAAGATTATTTCTTGAAATTGAGAGGGAGATCGTTTATTTTATATGTTAAATTCCAGAAGGGTCAAAAGAAAGACATGTGCTGCGAAAAAAAAATGTGTATCACAATTCGCAACAAAAGTTAAAAACTTGTCCATCCACATGATATCAAGAGATGGGACACCCTCTAATACTTGGAGGTCCTTTGATACTTGGAGGTGTGAGGTGAAGTTGGCCCGACTTAATGGCCATCACTTAAGAATTATTTGTGAGAGGTGTACATTGAAGTTGGACATCTATTTATAATGACTTCTTTGTGGGATGTGTACATTGATTTTCTTTTATTCGGAAAGTTCCCTATAACCCCAAGCCTCCAAGGAAATATAGTATTAGACCTATGGAAACAAAGAAAGAATAAGTTTTTTAAGAAATAGATTTCAATTCCTAGGACTCCAATTAGAAACATATATAATCTATATTCTCCTTTGACCTAACATTTTTTGCGAATAAAGATTAAAAAAAATTCAAATAAATATAATATTTAAAAAATATAAACATATCATTTTTGTATAAGCTTTGATTTGTCGATGGAATCTCCATTGTCATCCTTTATCCTTCTATATTTTTGAAAATTTTTGTATATCCTTTTAATTTTTTAAAAATTTCTCTATATGTTAATCTGAAAGAATATAAAAATAAATTGTTAAGAACCAAATATCAATATAGCATAGAAAAAACCTCAGAAAAAGTACTCAATGCCTTGAAAAAGAGATAATTTCATATAATAAGCCTCTTCGAGGGGGAAACCTCCTTTTACCCCACTTAAATGTTCAAGTACAAGATGATTCAAAATGAAAATGTCTCCTTGGTATATAGAGGAGACTAGGAGGTATAATTACAACTAATGGCTTAAAGCCGACATAAATAAAATAACATTACCAATCTAATATGCCCCAATTAAGGGGTAATGAGCAAATATTGGGGCTTAACATGCCCCTCCCCTTGAGACAAGTGTTGTCCACAACGCTTGAGTAACTCTGGATGCTTCTGTATAAAAGACTCATCTTCCCAAGTGGAATCTTCAGCCGGTCGTTTCCTCCATTTAATGAGATACTCTAAAATGGATCTATTCCTCAGTTGGTGAATTCTTGTTTCAGTGATGGCTTCAGGCTCCAATATGATTTTTCCTTCCTCGTCAAGTTCCGACAATATAGTTTGAACTGGGATCTTGTTGCCTATAACCTTCTTTAAGAATGAAACATGGAAAACTGGGTGTACTCGTGAAGATGCAGGCAGCTCCAATTTGTATGCCATAGTACCAATCTTTTGCAACACCTTATAAGGGCCAT
>ML783245.1:0-12913 GCA_009831015.1 Picea engelmannii | reverse complement strand
ATCTTCATCTTCTGCAGGAACATGTTCATGACTCTCTTCATGAGCCATACTTGGTGAATGCCTCCTTGAAACTTGCGGTGATGATATAAGCTTCCTCCTTGAAGGATGAGAACTTGGCTCTACAAGTTGACCTTCTCCTTTTGAGAGTTTCAACCTTGTGAGCATCAGAAAACAAAACACTTGCAAATAATCAAGTCTTCAAAAACCTATGCTCTGATACCAACTTGATCTAAAAATGAAGAAGACTTGTATTCTTGAAAATATTTGCAAGTTAAATTTTATGTGTTAAAATGAAAATGGATCAACTTTGCAACACAACTTTAATAGGATTTACTCATTCAAGATGCATATAAACAGCAACAATAACAATGAACAGAAAACACATAACACAACAAATGATAAAGGAGTTCACCCCTCTCTTGGGCTACATCTCCTGGTCCAGCTTCCAATTTATCATTTGTATTATTTTCTCAAAGAGCTCAAAAATGTACTTTACAATGTTCTAAATGTCAAATAGACTTCTCCAATGGCTTCAGAATGTCCAAAAACCCCTAGCTGGGCTTTTTCGGCACCTCGTTTGGCCAAAAATTGAAGAAGATAGGATTCATGGAAGTCCCCCTTCAAACTTGTTGTCTCTGCATCTACAAAACACACCCTTGTTGGCTCAACCTAGCCCACACGCATATTTAAGCATAAAAACTTAGCATCGGGCACAACCGCACGACCGGTACAAACTGTCACACGGTTACGCGATGACCCTTAACCGTCTAAGGCTCGTGGGCATGTGAAGCGCCATACGACCGCGCGAATATAAATAAAGGGAAAAAGTTCAAACGGTTATAAACATAGGCATGCCCGTGGTCACATCGCAATCCATGTGATCGACGGTTCAAATGAAAGGGCTATACAATAGAGCGCGCATATAGTAATGTGGTCAATTTGTATATACATGGGATCGGGGACCGGGCTAAGCCCCGGCCCGGTCTGTGCCCACCATATAATACATTTCAACATAAATATAATATGCGTCGTTTATATTACAAGGCATATGTGGTGGCGCGCCGGTCGGTGGCCCTTCCCAAGTCTCTTCCCCTGCCCCGGAGGTCGCGGGGTCGAGTCCTGCTGAATGCATAAATTTTAAACCAATATGTGTGTGACACATGGCGGCCATTGATTGGGTCACGTGTCGCCATCCCATTCGTTACAAACATGCCACGTAATATGCCAACTATCCACACAACTACCTGCCATGTGTCGTACGGCTTGCCAAGTCAGCGTCTATACGGACTGTACAGTCAACACCCCTTTTTTTGCCTGTTTGTCATTTTGAACAGAACGTGATATCTCTCGCTCCTGATGTCCGTTTGAACCCAAACGAGTTGCATTGGGTTCGTAACGATGAGGCCTACGCTCCCATTCAATTTGAAGTGATTCTGAGCACTTTCAATTTTGAGAAAAATTTGATCCCCTAGATCAAATGTGACGCTAGCGGATTTGCAATAGGAACAATTTTGAGCCAAGATGACAGATCTATCACATACTTCAGGGAGAAACTGAATGAAGAGAAAGTGAAGTACTCCACATATGACAAGGAATTTTATGCGATCATATAGGCACTAAAGAAGTGGAGGCACTATTTGGTTCCTAAAGAGTTTGTTTTGTACAGTGATAATCATGCCTTACAATTCGTAACTCAACAGGAGAAGTTGAACCAAAGACATGTTAAATGGGTTGAATACATGCAAAAATTTACTTTTGTAATTAAACATATTTCTAGAACTACTAACAAAGTCACTGATGCTTTGAGCAGGAAATGTTTGCTTATGCAGGAGTTCATAGTCAAAACATTAGGTTTTGATAACCTCAAGGACATGTACAGAAATTATCCAAATTTCAAAGAGGCGTATGAGGCATCTAAGAATCCAATTCTTAGGGACAGAAGTCAATGGACTGAATATATGATCTAGGATGGATTATTATTCAGAGGCAATCAACTGTGTATTCCAAAATTCTCCATGAGGGAGAATCTGTTGAAAGAAAAACACAGTGGAGGATTGGCCGGACATTTCGGTCATGATAAAACATTCTCGAAATTAAATATCTCATATTTTTGGCCAGGGATGAGGACTGATGTCAAAATATTTGTGAATAGATGCGGGATTTTTCAACACTCAAAAGGGAAAAGGAAGAACACAGGGTTATACCAGCCGTTACCCATACCTGAGAAGCCGTGGGATGCAGTGAGCATGGATTTTATATTGGGGTTGCCAAGGACACAAAGAGGATTTGATTCAATCTTTGTGGTGGTAGACATATTTTCAAAGATGGCACATTTTATACCATGTCAGAAAACCAGTGACACAACTCATATTGCGAACCTGTTTTTCAAAGAAGTCGTCAGACTTCACGGCTTACCAAGAAGTATAGTTTCAGATCGAGACACCAAGTTTGTAGGACATTTCTGGAGGACTTTATGGAAGAAGTTGGGGACAAATTTGTCATTTAGCTCATCTTATCATCCCCATATGGATGGAGAAACAGAAGTTGTAAACAGGAGCTTGGGAGATTTACTAAGGAGTCTAGTGACTGAACACCACAGCCAGTGGGATCACATTTTGCCACAGGCATAATTTTCTTATATGATTCACACAACAGAAGCATAGGGCAGAGTCCATTTCAGACTGTTTATGGAATGTAGCCAAGAGGAGTTTCTGAATTGAAAGATTCGGAACAGAATGAAACTAGAAGTGCTAGTGCAGAGGATTTTGCAGAGGCAATGAAAGAACTTCATAGCCAAGTGAAGGAGCGATTGCAGAATTTGAATCAAGAGTACAAGCGCAGAGCAGATCAACACAGGCGAGAACTTCAGTTTGAAGTTGGTGATCTGATTCTTGCACATCTGAGAAAGGAAAGGTTCCCAAGGGGAACATATAACAAACTGAAAATGAATAAGATTGGACCATGCAAGATCGTAAGAAAATTTGGAGCAAATGCATATGAGATTGAATTACCCGATGGGATTGGAATTTCACCGATATTCAACATCTTGGATTTGTACCCTTATAGAGCTGAAGAAAACAGTGAACAGACAGAAGTTCAGTGGACCAAACAAATGCTTGTAGATGAAAAGCCACAGATGGAAAGTATACTTGACAAGAGAGTCAACAAGAGGACCAGGAGAAAAGAGTATTTTGAATACTTGGACAAATGGAAGGGACATCCAGTTGAAGATGCCAGCTGGAAGAATGAAGAAAAAATTGAGAAGCATGGACAGACTGTGCAAGAGCTCATGAACAGGAGTCCATGAAAATTTTCAAGCGAGGGAGTATGATGCAGGAGCATCATAGCAGCAAGCGAGCGCGAAGGCGGAAGACAACTAGGATGAACACCATCACATTTTGGCACATGTCAAAATCGTTTTGAAATGTTTTTGAAAGTTTGAATGCGCAGACATTAATGAAATATTTAAGAAGGCGTACTTCCATATTGTACTTCCATATTGTATAAAGATCTTGAGTGATCCGCTCTCATCTATAGGATGTAGAGGCATTTATGCCCAGTTAATGAAAGTAGGTAGATTTAAATTCTAGATTAGACAGTTTTAGGAGGTGGAGGGAAAACGACTATAGACACCCTCATCTTTGTATCATTGTATCAATGGGAGATTGTATGATTAAGCACATTAGCATAGAGGAGAAGCAGAGAGTAGTAATGAAGAACCCATGTACAAAAGTTCTGAATAATATATGAAGCCTTGATTCATACTCATGGTGTTATGATGTTTTATGTTTCTACATGCTGAATAGTTGCTTTTGTGGTTGTATTCTCTCTATTTTTCTTTTACTATTGTGTTTATGGTGAATGTATGATTCCATGATAAGTGTTTGAAGTCTGAGAGAGTGAGAGAATGAGTTTCAATTGTTTCTCTTCCTGAGTAAGAGTTCCTGCAAGGAGTGCAGTGAAACGTCCGCAAGGAGTGCGTTGACAGGTGTTCAGAGTTTATCTCTAAAAGCTCAAGAGGAATATCGTTGTTCTCATTTCAACTGAAGTGCAAGTCAAGCACAAAATCCATGCAAGGTGTGCGCAAGCTGGTCGAGACCTAAAACTTATAAACTAAGGTTGAGATATTGAAGGATTGTTGTTGCAGAGTTGCACAGAGTCAAGAGATTCAAATATTCAGGAATATTTGAAGAAGTGTCGCAAGGAGTGCATGCAGAAGTATTATGAAGACTCGAAGTCGCAAGGAAGCTCAGGAGGAGTAGTGTTTTCGAAAACATTCAAAGAGAGTTTAGGAAGATTAATCCCTTCGAAGTATTCAAGGGGAGAAATTGGACGGTCGGAATTCTATGAGGAGAACTCCCGAAACAACGAGGATCGTAGGATCTACAGAAATTGCAAGGAGGATAAGGGCCGACGAACCATCCCCTTTGGTATCCAGAATCAACGTGGGTCGTTGGTTTTGACCTTTTGGGACCATCAGATCATTTCAGGAATTCGGGGTTCGGGAGTCTGAAGTGTAAACCAAAATCTTTGGCTAATCAAATTCCTGAAACGTGAAAGGAGTTTTCGTGTGTGAAGGCAAAGAGTGACAAATTTGGATTTTTTGGAACTTCGGAGTTTCAGGAGTCCTGAGGACGAGTGGTCGGAACTCAGCAGGGAGGAAAGTCCAAAATCAGAAGTTGAGACAGAGTATTTGTCGGCATTTTGGAAATCAACGCTTCGGCATTTCCGTTGACAAGGAGTAGAACACTCCACTTCAAAATCTCCGAAATCGTGAACCATGAAGAAGTTGCGGAGGAGCGTTTCGGCATTTCGGCAAATCGGAGTTTAGAAATTCAAGGATCGTGGTGACATAAGGTTAGGGTCAAGAGTCCACGTCAGGAGCAAAGCGTAGCTTGAGGGGACAATTGGAAAGTTAGGAACCCTCTCGACAAGATTCGTGAAATCCCGGGAGAGGCAAAATCATTTCGGAAATTCAGGTTCCGAAAGGTATAGGAGACAGAGAGTTCGAAAATGAGCCTTACGAACTCCCGGAACACGAAATCGCGCTAACCGTTGGATCAAGGGGGGAACCACAGCCGTTGATCTCCTTGGAAGCGGAACATTAGTGTTTCGGTATTTCGGGAATCCTGATGACAAGGAATGAGGAGCGGTGAAAGGAAAATTCCAAACTCACAAAGTGTAGCAGGGCTGAGATTGGAGTTTTCAAGATTTCGGCATTTCGAATTTCGGGACTCCGGAGACCAAGAGACAGGGTTGTGCGGCATCGCAACTCCCGAAATTGCGAAGAACGAAAAGTCGAAATCAGTGAAAAGAAGGGTCCATCTTTTGGTATTTCGGGTTTCGGAGGTCGAAGAGGTAAGGCGCTCGACCACGGGACTTGCGAAATCGCGAAATCCGATATCCCAAAAAGAAAAGAGAAAATTCCCAATGTCAGTTGGGTGTTGAACATGGAGTTCATGGCTAGTGAAAGATCACAGGGACATAACTCAGAAGGGCCTGTGAATTATACCTAGAGAAGGTGAGTGAATAGTTTCCTGAGAGGAATTAAAAGGAGTCAGTCAGACACTAAGGGGCCGCAATTGAAAGATCCTATGCGGACACCAGCTTGAGGGTTAGGGGTCTGCGTCAGTTTTGCGTTCAAACCCCAAAATATTTGTCAGGTTCCTTTGAATTGTTGGGTTGGTATTGAAGAAATATATCATGGATTTGGAGTGATTGATCTCCTCTCCCGAGGCTTCCCCAAACTCTTTTAAGATTCTTTTATAGGCTTTCGCTTCCTTGACCGTGGGTGTGCCATGGAGTAAGGTGTCATCAATGAACTTTTGGTGCATGGAGGTAGGGAAGTTTTCGAAAGGTTTGATGCCTGTTATTTCTCCTGCCATAGTTGCACTTTTTATGCTTCTACTGAGTCCTTCCATCATCAAAATGAACATGAAAGGTGATAGTGGGTCTCCTTGTCTGATGCCTCTTGAAGGACAGAAGGGTTTGGATGGGGCTCCATTGATTAAAAGTGAGTAACTTGTCGTTGAAAATAGGCTGGCAATCTAGTTGATCCAGTGTTATGCAAAGCCAAAATCTTCCAGAGTCTTGACCATATAGTTCCAGCTAATTTTGTCATAATCCTTTGCTAGGTCAAGTTGGATTATCACCCCCTCTCTCCTATGGGTTTTCAGCGTGTATATCAGTTGATGGGCATGGATGATGTTGTCCAAAATTTGTCGCCCTTATACAAAACCCGCATGTTCCTAGGAAATTAGTGAGGGTGGGAGAGGTTTCAGTCTATTGGCTATGACTTTGGAGATTATCTTGTAAACCACATTGCATAAAGTTATGGGTCTATAATGGTCTAGGGTCTTGGCTTCATTTTCTTTGGGGATTGGAATAATCATTATGACATTTAGCACTTTCAAACTGGAGGCCGAGCATCTGGAGTCTTTCACCACCTCATAAATGTCATGTTTGACCACTTCCCAATAGGCTTTGAATAATTCCACTATGAAACCATCTGGACCTGGGGCCTTTCCATTGGGCATCTCCTGAACCACTTGGTCAATTTCCTCCTTAGCGATGGGTTTGTTTAGGTTGATATTTTGTTCCTCGGTAACTAGCCTGGGGATGTGCTGAGTTATCCTTTGTATGGCCTCCATTCGGTCTTGGTTCAGTTCTTGGGCTATCCCATGGAAGTGGCTTACCAGTATATTTTCAATCTCCTTGTGGGACTCTCTCTCGATCCCATCCTGATCCCGAATTTTTAGGATTTTGTTGTGGGTTCTTCTAGCAATGGTGGTTCTATGAAAAACCTTGTATTCCGCTCTCCTTCCTTTAGCCACCTGATTCTGGACTTTTGGCGCCATAGAGTCTCTTCCTGCTGGAATCTTGCTTCCCATTCCTGGGTCAGTTGGATCTCTTCCTTTTTTCGATCCTCTATATAGCCCACGTCTATGCATATTTCCTGGAGGTTCCTCATTCTGTCTTCAATAATTCTTTTTTCTTGGTTTATGTTTCCAAATATTTCCTTGTTCCACTCCTTGAGTTTATGTTTGATGTACCTGAGTTTCTTGTCCCTTTCTCAGGTTGTGGCTCCCACCACCATTGGCTGATGTTCTCCTTGAGGGTGGGATGTTCAATATAAAATTTCTCGAATCTGAAAGGTCTATTTTTCGGTGTGGTTTGGAAGTTTGCTTCCAGTTGGATTGGCCAGTGGTATGAACCCCCCCAGGGAAGGATGCTGCAGTCTAAAGTTAAAACCTGTAAAATGATGGAATCCGACACTAGGAATCTATCTAGCCTTGTCACTATCTGATGTTGATTTATCCATTTGTTGTTCCATGTGAACTAGCCATTACTAGTTTTGATGTCCACCATCTCCACTGTGTCAATGAAAGCTGCAAAGTCCTCCACGTCTCTATCCAATCTCTTAGTGCCTCTTTTTTTCTCCGGAAGTGTCGTGATGATGTTGAAGTCCCCGACCAGGATCCAGTGGAGGTTGTTGGAACGAGAATTTAGGTTTTCTAGGTCTAGGAGCATTCTTCTCTTCTTTTCCAACATCTAGGGACCATATACATTAGTGCATAGAATCACCTACGTGTTACCTATGATTTGCATGTTAACCGAAAGTGTGTATCTGGTGGCCTCGGCTGCTAGTAGATTCATCACTTGTGGGTTTCACAAAGTGAGAATACCGCCTGCCATCTGATGTCCTTCGACATCCAACGTCTTTTACTTGCTCTATTGTTTTTTGTTGATTGTTTCCATTATGTCTACAGTACATTTTGTCTCTTGGATGAAACAGAGGTTCGATTGTTCCTTCCTCAGTCTGTTTTTAAGGATTCTTTGCTTTCGTGGGTTATTTAGGCCTCTAATATTCCATGTTATAATCTTCATTTAAACATGTGAGGGGAGTTGGGAAAGAGCTTTTTTATCTTACCTGAATTTATCAGCAAAGCTCCTAGTTCCTGTAGGGATACACTGTTTGATTTCCTGCCTTTCTTCCTTCTCGTTTGCTTGGGTGAGAGTTGTGGTTGTCCCTCACCTGCGTTGATTCCTAGGTGTCCTATCTCCCTGTGTGTGCACTTAAGCCCTCTGGATTTTTCTTCCTCCCTTAGGAGGAATAGGTAGTGAATACAATCTAGTTGCTCTGCTGGTACATTGTCTATGCCCTGCCTTTTCCATTGCTCCAGTATGTTCGGGAGATCTATTCCTTCCCTTTCCACAATATCTCTGAGGTCAGGATCTTCCGTACCTACCTTGCTTGGTGTCATTTCTGCGTCTCCATCTGCCTCCTGCATGGGTGTGTTGGCATCTCTGGTTTCTCCATCCATAGGAGTTGTGTTACCCCCCCTGCTCCATCTTATTGCTTGGATTGTTTGTGTTCTCATTTGTGGCTTGTTCCTTAGCTTCTTTAGCTTTTTCCTTTTCCTTTCCTCCTCCTTCTCCTTTGTTGGTTTTGTCACGCCCTTCCGTTCGAGTCCTGGCTTCCGGATTGCTTCTCGTTGGGGTTTTACTTGGTTTCTTGTTTTCTCTGTTTCTGTGGTTCGGCTTGATAAACCCATCCTCATCCTGTTGTATTTTGGTGTTTTCTGCTTCTTGTTTTTTATTAAGAGGGCATTCTCTGAATAGTTGTCCATGTTCATGGCATCCTCTGCATCTGAATGCGATATGCTCGTAGTCGATGCTTTGTATCCATTCCTCATCCCTGAATTCTAGGCTTATGGCTTCTGGGAGTGCCCCCGAAATATCCATCTCTATGCAGATCCTTGCACATGAGGTATATCTCCCTTTTAGGGTTTCTTCCGATGTCTTCACATATTTTCCAAGTTTGTTCCCAATTGCTTCGAAGGTGGAGGGTAGACAGTAGTCTAGCGACAGAGAGTAAAGTCGCAGCCAATAGTCTAGCTTTACTAGCGACAGAGAGTAAAGCCACATGTATAGTCCTGCCGAGGCATGGAAGTATGCCCCCCCCCTCAAAGACTTTATCCTTGTTCTCCAAGTTCATGAATACTGCTGTGAAGAAGCCTTTCGAACCTAGGTGGAGTTCCACTTCCCCCGCTTGGCTTCCATTGATATTTTATCCAGTTGCGCAACATTCATTTTGTGGGCCACAAACCCATGAACTTGCAAATCAGTGCATGCGTCTTTATCTGGTCTCGGAAGAGTTGCGTTTGTGGGTCTTCCAGTATCACCTTAGGTATCAGTCGTGTTTTAGGTTTACACGGGTTGCGCCCTTCTACCCCATTGGGGTTCTCTGGTTCTTGCGCATCATTCTGGGTTTCTCTGGCTTCTTCCCCCATGCGATCCCTTTTTTCTGGGTTGCTTTCATCATTCTTTTCTGATCCTAAACCCGAGGTGCTCATCATTGGTTCCTTGAAACCTCCACCTCGTGGGCCTTTCCCCCTGTCCACCACTACCTGCTTGTATGAGGGGTTCCATTACCACCCCCTTTGATAACCATGCTGCACTATGTTGTGTCTACGACTGTCAAACCCTAGCTTACTGGAAAATTTCTCCGCTTGCAAGCAAATTGTTTGCATCTGATATTATGATTGAAACAAATAACCTTAAACAACAATTTTAAAAATAATAAATGCATATACATTTAAACAAAATATTTATATTTTTGTTTCAAAATGTTTATTCAATAAATAAAACACCACAATTAAAATATTATTTAAAAAATAAGAAATATGAAATGCCAATTTTATGATAGATAATTTAGATATAAATATTTTAAATAAATATTTTTGCGAATCACACGATGAAAACTTGACCAATCCGAAAAGCTCATTTACTATTTGTCCAACACGCATATATATTTGGAAAAAATCCAAAAGTGATTTGATTTACGGCCACACATTCCGACGCATTTTACATTTAAATTGACAATATAATTTAATGGAATTAAAATTATCAAATTTAATTTGAATTGAGAATATTGATTACACTGAAATTAATATTATCTTAACCAGCTTATTTATATGCACACAACGTTTTAAGGAGTGATGAATTGCATTGCATATATACCTTAAACATAGTATTTTTATTTTTATTTTTTCCTAATATTAAAGCAACAAAATTCAAACATTATTAGAGAAATCTAAATTGTATATACCTTAAACAGAGTATTTATATTTTTCTTTTTTCCTAATATTAGAGCAACAAAATTCAAACATTATTGGAGAAATCTAAATTATATATACCTTACCTTAAACATAGTATTTATATTTTTCTTTTTTTTTAATATTAGATTAACAAAATTCAAACATTATTGGAAAAATCTAAATTGGTGAGATAATTTGTCCATTAAAATTTATTTTATAGATAAAATAGATTTTCTAAATTTACAATAACAAAATTCAGATATTAAGAGAAATCTAAATTGGTGAAATTTATTTTATACATAATTTTTTTTAAATTAGAACAACAAAATTCAAACATTATTGAAGAAATCTAAATTGGTGAGATAGTTTGACTATTGAAATTTATTTTATGCATAAAACAGATAAAGAGTTATCAATTATTAAAACTTAATGCATGGCATGCAGAGTATTTAAAGCCTATGAAGTTACCTAATAAAAAAACTCTTTAATTGAGAATAAAAATGTTAATGATAGCTTATTCTTATGATATCTGTTAAATGTTATAAATGTTAAATACATTAAATTTGATATCGTAATTACATATGATATATTTAATTAGTGTTACATGACAACTTAATCTTTGTGAAATAGATTTAGAAATGGAAATCATAATTGACCCTGTATAATTATTAATAATGATGATAATTAAATAAGGAGCATTTTACATCTCATTATTGAAGAGATTTAAATATCTTTTATTGGATGTAGTATACTCACAATATTGAACCTATGTCTATAATTAATTTAATATTTATTTAGAAATTATTATAGTAATAATTAATTTAATATTTATTTAGAAATTATTTATATATTTTATTTGACAACATTTTTTATTATTTTTTATGGATAATTTTTTAATAGAAAAAATATATAATTATGAATTTTTTTAATATAAATTTATATGTACAAAATTCATTTTCTTGGTGCTTGCTATTTTATTAGGTATARTCTTCTTTTAGCTAGGAGTATCTTGTAATGAKTGTTTCTTTTTTCTCTAAARGCCACTTGTTATTGGGTGCTTGAACTTGTTGGATTTGGTTCCATCTGTTTCTCCATGTACTTGGTCTTCATACTTCACATYCTTAAAGAAGTACTAGGGTTATGAGCATTTGAAAGAGAGAGTGCATCAATTGTCCYACATTTATTTTGCAAAAAGAAAAATGCTTCTCACTTGTCTTRTAGTTGTTTCTTAGTGCATACATCACATCTTCTCAAGTATTTATAGTTTTAGATTATATCTAATGGCTAACCAAACCCAAGAAGTTTTTTTTTTTGTAAATAAAAAATGGCGTTTACTATTACTGTGCTTTTATAGTACAAAAATGCCACATGTCAGCACTCTACCACCTGTTCCGCCAAATTACCGGAAACCGGAACAAGTGGCAGACTATGATAATTTTAGACAAAATAACTATCTGCCATCTGCCCTGTCAAATGGAAACCAAGGCAGGTGGAAAATTCGTGTTCTTACTGAACTGTTCTGTGGATCTAAGAAAAACTACCAACTGAAAAAGAGGACTGAATCGTAAAACTGCATCATCGCCATGCAGAGAGTGTGCGAGGTATCCATAGAAAAAAAATTACACATTAGCACCTGGGGGCATGTCGTCCAAAGCGCCTGTGGAAGGGCCATCCCTGGGCTGGAGCATGAAAGACCTTGCGCAGGTCGGGCAGCACTGAGTTGCCAGTGCGTTTGAGAACGCATCATAAAGCATGTCAATCCGCTAGTGCATGAGGGTGTCCCGATGTATCTGGTCTGCCATCTGGCTCCTTAGTTTGAAGATGAGCTCGAGCTGCTCTGGATTGAAGAAAGGTGGTGGAGCATGGAAGAAATCAAGGAGAACAATGAGTGGTGGAGGCACCAAGACTAGGTGGCCCTCCACCTTGGCACCCAAGTCCTCTAGCGCAGTGCTCTCGACCTCCATCACCTTGACCTCCTCCACCGTTGTACCAGTGTCCACGACCTCCATCGTTGTACCAACTGGGCCATTCGTGTCCGGAATTGAGGCAATATAATCCATATGTAGGAATTACCCTAGGAATTCCTCTTCAATTATACATGTAGCTCCCTCCATGGTCGTCAGGGCACTTGTCCTTGTTGGGTTATGGCTGGGGGACTGCATATCATCTGGGAATGTGAAGAGGAGAGATTCCAGAGGAACCTAGATCGGTTCCTTCAGAATCTCCTCCTCGACATATGCCATTGGCAGAGTTCTTGGTTTATCCCATCTCTGAGTCCGAGCAATGGACAAGGTGCGTTTCAGCCTCTGCACATGCCTCTGTCAGGCAGCTAGACTGTACCAGGCTGGGCCTCACCTCGACTTGACTCTCTCCCTTGGCATGGATAGGCTAGGAGGATTGATAATTCTTTGGGTAAGCTCAATAAGAATCCACTTCACGCAGGTCTCGTTCTCGGAGTGGCTAGGGAGGTGGAGCACGAGAGAAATTAAGCCAACCTCATTCGAGCGGGAGAGATAAGCCCAGGCTTGACATGACCACAATATTGAGCCCTCCCCTACATTTACACCTTGGTGCCGCCATCAACTTCACGCGAGGGAGTTGTCCTCCCCTTCTCAACAGGTAGTAATGGTTGCCCTTCATTCAAGATTGAGGTGAAGGGCGTCGGTCTGACATATTTATGGCTTGGGCCTGGGGTAGGCTACGTGGCACCCCATCCGGAAACCAAACCCAAGAAGTTAACTCAACTAATAATTGTCAATATTTTTGACAATTGATTATTTTTGTATCAACATATGGAGAGTTCAAATCCCCAA
>ML783244.1:367357-381695 GCA_009831015.1 Picea engelmannii | reverse complement strand
CAAACCTTGAAGAAAAGTTCATGCAGTTTAATTAGCAAGGTCAACATTATAAATTATATGTTGTCAAATTTTCCACTCTCAAGAAGAATGAATTACAACTAATGAAAAAAATGCAAGAGGCACAAATGAACATACAACAATAGAAGCAAGGAAAATATGTTACAAAGAAGCATCACGGTTTTAATTTAAACAACTAGGTTAAATGACTTCAGAATATGATGCAAACAATGCAAAGGGACCTTGCCAACACTCAAAGAAGGAATGATGTTAAACCCCTAAAACCATACAAACATGACTCCACCATGGAAACATGCTCAACTAGAGGGAATCATATTTAGTATGCTTTGAGAACAAAGCATTCATTAAGAGGGTGGAAATGTTATAATAATAATGATGATGATGATGATGATGATGATGATAATATAAGTAGGCTAATGAAAGGTCAAAGGGATCACACCCCTTCACCTTATAACTAATCAATGCATATAAGTATATCATCATGAGGCTCATTGTAATAATCACTCATCACTTTATACATTTAGTATTTATATTTCTTCACGTTATACATTCAATATTTATATTTCTTGGTCTATCCAATTGAAATTTTAAATTAATTTTAGCTTTCACTACACTCCCCTACCACTATGTAAGAGAAAGTTACCAAAGCCAAGAAAGCTTATTAAACTCTATGCACTATGAACTAGAAATTAGAGAAAAACATTTAAAAAGTTCCCACATAGGAAAAAATAGAGTTAGAGAAGAAATTGAATGAGATTGAAAAAACATTTCAAAGAGGAAAGAATGACATGGCCAAGATTTCAGGCTTAGCAGATACTAGTTTTAAGTTATGGAGTAATTTAAAGATTCTGTTGGAAATTTAAGTAAAACAGAATAATATTAAGACTATGGAAACTTAGGTGGATGAGAAGCAGAAAAGTTTGAAATATCTATCAATTAGTGCACACACAACTTTTATGGTAGAAATAATATATTTATCAAAACAAATCACTATAATAGCTCATGTTGAGAAACAATTAATTGGGAAAGTGACGCTCCTTTAGGGGTTGCAAAGAAGAAATGTGTATATTTTATTGATTCCTAGGAGCTTGCAATTAGAGAGGTTTAGATAATTTAGAAGTTGAAGCCCATCCCTACACAAGTCACTCAATAAGTAGTTTTTAAGACCATTAGTGTATTTAGAACATTCACTTTTTATATACTATAGTGACTAAGACATTCACCGACTTGTGTGAGAAAATGAAGCAAGAGCTTCCATATTTGGGTCCTATTTTGCAAAATTGATTTCAATTGTTCTCAAGACAAGACAAGACAAGGGTTTGCATTGGGGGCTTGTGGGTGCCCTATTTTTCAATTTTGAGACTTCTGCGTGAAGTTGGAGCTTGCATGCCTTGGGTTTTCTACGCACTATTGTGATAAACTGCATAGATTGTTTGTATACTACACATAGGGTTTCTTACATGCCAATCAAGAAATGAGTTTTGTATTGGTTGTGCCACCTTGTAATCAACTTGAAGATGTATATATAAGGGTAGAGAGCCCGAAGAGTTGGGGTTGCTAAAATTAGTACTATCATTATTGTTATTCTTGTTGAGATAGATGAGGGGTTGTTGATAGGGAGTGATAAGAAGAACTATATGTAATGTCCCTCTTGGAATGGGTTATGTGTTGGTTCCCCCTTTTAAAAAAATTGAGCATTGTTATTTATGTGTGATGTCTCTTTTATGTATTGTCTTTCATGGATGATGAATGATAGGTGATGACTTAATGTATGTTCAGGATTAATGTCCGATTTCTTTATCATTTAGATTTGTCTTTGTAATGTTCAATGGTGTATTTGACGAGACCTTATCCTTTATAAGGTATTGAAAATGTCGATACTAGTGAACTCTATTGCTGGCCCATGTGCTAAACCTTTGGTCTAGTGTTTAGTGCCAACAATATTAAAGAGAGAATTGGTGAGAACATATCATCAATCGGGAACAAAGGGGTGAATAAAGAAGACAAAATATCGAATGAAAAAGAGCCTAACCACAAAGACAACAATATAAAACTATTGAATATTTACTGGGGGACTCTACTGATACCAAGTAGCCTTACTTGATCGGACTTGATAAATAGATCCTTAACATTGAATCTTTTCCTAAGAAGATCCATTTGCTCCTTTTGGCCCTGATTAATGTTGCACATTCAACATATCTGCATCAATAATGGACTTTTCACTTCATATACTTGTGCAGACATGAACACTTCGCAAACATCACATTTAATTCACTTACAAGAAGAAACGAAACATGACAAATATATCCTTATCAATGAGATGAGTTTTATAGGGGGGAAATGTCAATACGAATTGATGCTCGACTTTGTTAAGATTTCCCTAAAAATTCATTTGTTATTTTTGGAGAGAGATCAATTATATTTGTCTAGGCATTTGGAAAAAATTCCCCATGTTATGAATAACCTTGTATATGCATGTAAATGTCCTACGAGATAAATATGGAACTTAATCAAAGCAGTTACGACTCTTGATACAATGTTCAAGAAAGGTGAAGAAAGTCATAATTAAAATCATTGTTGCGATCTATTAATGAATGTTAGAGATATAATTCGAATTGCGAAACATTGGGAATTGATAATGCCTTGTACATATACTTATTTAAATGGTTCCAAAAGAAAATTATTTGATAGGGTCATACATTAGATGTGCAACAAATGATGATGTCCACAATCACAATAAATGTTATTTGAGATCTTTATATCACCCTATTGCATGGAGTGTTACTATAAGAGTAAGAAGCAACTCTTCTACTAAAGTAGATGAGGACCACTGGAAGTTGAATTGCTATTTTAGTTGGAATTAGGGTGATGCTTATTTCAAACTTATGGGCTCATGTAGGGCTTGATAATGGTACAATTGGAGTTGTTGAATAAATTGTGTGTAATCCTATAATTTTAACCCCAAAACCTCCCACATATGTTTTAGTAAGATTTGATAAATATGCAAGGACTCCAGAGGGTGACATATTCTCTTAGACTGAGCCTATTACACCTATTAAAAGAGGTAATGCAAGACATACTCCATCAAGTCCTGTTTGGGGACTAACAAACCATAAGTCATAGGGATTCACATTGAAAAAATAATCTCGATTGAAAGTGAAAAAAAATAGCATCTTGAGTTAAAGGTTTAAATGAGCTTTAATTTCAACATCTTTTCTCATATAATTGAAAACATAATTTTAATGTGGGCGTCTATGATTGGAACCAACTTAGATCCATCTTATTCCCAGATTTGTAAGTGTCCGCACGGATCAAATCCCTTAAAAGTTTAAACCTTTGCATTTGCATTCTAAATTTGAAGTTTAAAACTTTGCTCAACATTCTAAAAAATGTATGCAATTAAAAAAAAAAAATCGATCCCTCTTACAACAGATTGATTTGGCGACAATATATATCTACATTCATCAATATGGAATCTATGAAATCTACATTGATAAATTTGGGGATAACATAGATCTACGTTTGATGGAGCATTGCAACATCGTAAAATCTAATTAGGAATACAAACGAGATTCCATTTAGAAGAAAGATGCGATTCAAAATTTCGAATGTCGAGAAGAGTAAAAGATTCAATTACATTAATGCGAATGGTAGACCTTCGACCAAGGATTTGCCATTGGACTACAGTGTAAAAATTTTGGTAGCTCACTTTTGTGACCCAATGCTGAAATCTGCATGATTGCCGCGGCAAATATTTCAACTGTTTCAAGTGCGCAGAGAAATCATGTCAATGCTTTCATAGGTGAGAGCTAGTAGTGATTCATTCTTTGGGAAAAAATTCAATTATTTTCTAAAGTTTTGGTACCAAAGAAGCGCAACTGACCACTCGGATAACGGTGCCATTCCAAAAATCTCTGAGAGGAATAACAGATGAATTTGAAACAGAAAGCTTTATATACAGGTTCGACTTAAAAATGTGGATACTTAATAGGCATAGAATTGGTTTAAATTCTAAGCTGGGCAATGGACTCCATGATGCAGTTTCAAGGGTATGAACTTTTGAGATATACCATGGTGGACAGTGTCAACTTATGTGATGGCAACAGCAAGATTGGTTTGTTCTTTGGAACACCATCACCATAAACTATACAAATTGAAGAACCACAGGCAGATATATGTATTTCATATTCATCATCTTCATTCTGCAGCTGCCATTGTCGATGAACAAGACTCGATTTTCCAAACCAACTATGCCAACACAGACAATTTATTGGAAAATCGAAATGCCGATGGCGATACCTATGCTGCTCTGCTGCAGCAATGTACCAACATCAAATCTCTCGACCAGCTCCATACCCACATTATCATCACCGGACTTCACCAAAATAGGTTCCTACAAACAAAACTTGTAACTATGTATGCCAGGTTCGGTAATTCAGATAATGCGCGCCAAGTGTTTGACAAAATATGTAAACCAAAAGTCTTTTTATGGAATGTGATGATTAGAGAGTATGCCAGGCATGGATTTGGCACAGATGCTCTTTGTCTCTATTACAAAATGCATTCGGCAGGCTTGCAGCCGGACAATTTTACATTTTGTGCCGTTCTGAGGGCCTGCGCTGGCTTACCAGCTCGGCAAGAGGGAAAGGAGATTCACGATCACGTAATCATCAAGGGATTTCAGTGGGATGTTTTTGTGGGAAATTCCCTTGTAACAATGTATGCAAGGTGTGGAAGTTTAGAGTCTGCAAGGAAAGTGTTTGAAAAAATACCAGAAAGAGATGTGGTTTCATGGAATGCAATGATTGCAGGGTATTCACAAAACGGGCATGCCAATGAAGCCTTGACACTCTTTGATCAAATGCGACAGGAGGACATAAAGCCCAGCCCGGTTACAGTTGTGAGCGTACTCCAGGCATGTGCCCATTTGGGAGATTTGCAAGAGGGCATGAAGATACATGATCATGTAAAGAAGAGTGGACTCGCGCTGGATGTTTTTGTAGGGAATTCATTGATAAATATGTATGCTAAATGTGGGAGAGTAGAGCTGGCACGCCATATATTTGAAAAAATGCCTGAAAGAAATGTGGTTTCATGGAGTGCGATGATTGGTGCATATGCACAGAATGGGCTTGCTACTGAGGCCTTGGAGATCTTCACTCAAATGCAACAGACATGCATCAAACCCAACTCAGTCACTATGGTCAATGTGCTTCAGGCATGTGCCCAAATAGGAGATTTGCAACAAGGCCAATGGATCCATGATTATATTATCCGAAGTGGACTGGACTTGGATATATTTGTGGAGAATTCCCTTATTGCTCTGTATGCAAAGTGTGGGAGTTTAGAGCTTGCACATCAATTGTTCAGTCGCATGCCTAAAAGAGATGTCGTCTCATGGAATGCTATGATTGTTGGGTATGCCCTTAGCGGATGTGCCAACGAGGCCTTGGCATTCTTTAAGCAAATGCAAGTGGAAGGTATGGTGCCTGATTCAATTACCATGGTGAGTCTGCTCCAGGCATGTGCCCGTGAAGGAGCTTTGCAGCAGGGTTACTGGATTCATTATTATATTATCCAAACTGGATTTGAGTCAGATATCTTTGTCTTGAATTCTTTGGTAGATATGTATGCAAAGTGTGGGCATGTAGAGATTGCACGAAAGATCTTTGACAAGATGTCAAAAAGTAACTCAGTAACTTGGAACTCAATGATTGCTGGGTATGCTCAGAATGGACATGCCAATGAGGCCTTGATACTTTTTGATCAAATGCAATTGGCAAAGGTAAGACCTGACTCTGTGACAATGGTAAGTGTACTTCAGGCGTGTGCTCACATAGGAGCCTTGCAACAAGGGAAGTGGTTTCATGATTATGCAATTCAAAATGGATTTGATTCAAATATTTGTATTGGAAATTCCCTCATAGACATGTATGCCAAATGTGGGAGTATAGATATTGCTCGCAATTTGTTTGATAACATGTTAAAAAGAGATGTGGTCTCATGGAGTGCAATGATTTCTGGGTATGGTATGCATGGCCATGTTGCAGATGCCCTTGCACTTTTTAATCAAATGCAGCAGAAAGGCATGAAGCCAAACCATATCACATTTGTTGGTATTTTGTCTTCATGCAGTCATGCAGGCTTGGTGGAGGAGGGATGGAAGTATTTTGATTGCATGGTTAAGGAATATTGTATCACGCCTAGAATGGAGCACTATGCATGCATGGTTGACCTTCTTGGGCGCTGTGGATACCTAGATGAGGCAGAAGACTTCATTAAAAATATGCCGTTAGAACCTGGCCCCAGTGTGTGGGGGGCCTTGCTTTCTGCCTGCCGAATCCACAATAATGTTGAGTTAGGAGAACATGTGGCAGAACGCCTTTTTGTCTTAGAGCCTAAAAATGATGGTTGTTATATACTTCTATCAAACATCTATGCAGGAGCTAGTAGGTGGGATGATGCAAAAATGGTGAGAACGACAATGGAAGACAGGGGGGTGAAAAAGACACCGGGTTGCAGCATGATTGAGGTAGATAACAAGGTCCATGCATTCCTTATGGGTGACAGATCACATCCTCAATATACACAAATCAATAAAATGCTAGAGACCCTGATTGGGCAGATGGAGGCAGCAGGTTATGTCCCTAATACCAACTTTGTGCTGCATGATGTGGAGAAGGAGGTGAAGGAAAACATGCTCTGCAGCCACAGTGAGAAGCTGGCAATTGCTTTTGGGCTTCTCAACACAAGTCCTGGAACTACTATCCGTATCACCAAAAACCTTCGTGCATGTGGCGACTGCCATATTGCCACTAAATTCATCTCTAATATTGTTGAGCGAGAAATTATTGTAAGAGATTTAAACCGATTCCATCATTTCAAGGATGGAGTATGTTCTTGTGGGGATTACTGGTGATCTTAAACAATAAACATAACCTCCCATTGCTGCAAACTTATGCACATTACCTGCCATGAGGTCGCCCAATACTAGCTGTTATTATTGTAGTATACTGTAATGCTTGAAGATCAAGGGTGTATAATTTGTTAATCATAGAGATGATGCAGATCTACATTCCTATATAGATCTAGACCATGATAATCAGAATTTTTGTGGGAATATGAACTGAAGACATGAAGCATATAGGAATTTAGATGTCAGAGTGTTGTGATAGACCAGTTTCAGGCTTCAGACAATATCACAATAAACAATAAACATAACCTCCCATTGCTGCAAACTTGTGCACATTACCTGCCATGAGCTGATTGCCCAATGCTAGATGTTATTATTGTAGTATACCGTAATGCTTGAAGATCAAGTGTGTAATAATTTGGTAATCATAGAGATGATGAAGATCTACATTCCTATATAGCTCTAGAACATAATAATCAGAATTTTTGTGGGAATATGAACTGAAGACATGAAGCATATAGGAATTTAGATGTCAGAGTGTTGTGATAGATCAGTTTGAGTCTTTGGGCAATATCACAATAAACATATCCTCCCATTGCTGCAAACTTATGCACATTACCTGCCATGAGCTAGTCGCCCAATACTAGGTGTTATTACTGTAGTATACTGTAATGCTTGAAGATCAAGGGTGTAATAATTTGGTAATCATAGAGATAATGCAGATCTACATTCGTATATAGATCTAGATCCTAATAATCAGATTTTTTGTGGGAATATGAACTGAAGACATGAAGCATATAGGAATTTAGATGTCAGTGTTGTGATAGATCAGTTTCATGCTTTGGACAATATCTTGAATTTAAACCATCAAATCCTTAGTTTTATGTAAGTATACTTGTATCTTAACAAGGCTAATTGACCATTGCATTTTATGGTCATTTTCTGTAACGAAACCCCAAGCTTTAGAGCGTCTTGGATTGGCTTTGATTTATTTCGAATCAGTGCACAGTTTCACAATTCTATTTTGCAAATAGGTAACCAGGTTCTAAAGTCTCGAGTGTTCGAAGTTTTAGAGCTGGGATTCATTGCACCAAGAGAAGCGAGTTGGTGCAGGCAGCCAACAGGCCAATAAGTAAACACAACAACCTGTAACTCTGCATTCTCAGAGCACACAACAACCGTCAAGTGGAAACACACACAAAAGCATGGTATCCATTACAAATATCAGATTTCAAAAGCAGCTTAACTTAAACCTGTTCCTGGATCTATTATCTCAGATCTGTGATCTTCTTTCCAGAGCCACCAATCCTCCCATGCTATCGAGCTATCAAAGCTCACAAACTAAAAATTCAGCTCTCCCTTGAGCTATTCCAAGCTCTCGACTATTGAGGTACTCCAAGCTATTTTTTAATAGATATTCTTGTTCTTTATATAGGCTCTCATCCTCCATAAAATCTGCTCATCATAGTTAAACATGTCGACTAGGTCTATTGCTTGCCAATTACCAACTGCTACATGGGATCAAACCAACAACTTCCTGGTTTTTTGCATGAGCCTCTGTGTTGTGGTCCCTTTCCTACAAATAATTATGGCCAAAGCAAATAAAACAAAAACAAACTGAAATATCATTATTTTTTTTGGGTGATATGGAATCGCCAGCTGCCTAGGGATGCTCCTACATCAAATCCCTTGGTGAATTGAATGTGAACATCCTTCTCACAGTGTTACTGATAAATGAAAATCACCCATTCAATGTTCTTCTTTCTCTTCTTTTTCTTTATACCCCACACTTTGAACTGTTTACTCTCTCACAATTCCCATTTGGGGTCCTTCTCTTTTCTCATTAAGCTACTTATTCTTGCAATAATCCTCGCATTCTACTTCTCAAGCTCTTCTTTGATAATCTTCACCATTATACTCACAACTTGCTGTAAAACATACCCAATGTCTTTCACGTCTTCTTGCGCTATCATTTTAAAAACCCATTGAACCGGCATTGGAACCGGAACCCACTGATTCGGTTGATTTAACCCCTGAAACCCTTGAATTTTCCATTATACTCGCAACTTCTTGTAAAACATACTCAATGTCTTTCATATCTTCTTGCACTGTCAATTTAAAAACCCACCGAACCGGCATTGGAACTGGAACTGACTAGTTCAGTGGATTTAAACCCTAAAACTCTTGAATTTGCCATTGAACAGGTTCAACAACCGGTTCCGTACCAAACCAGTCAGTTCAACCCATTCCATACCAAACTGGTATGATCATGTCTGTGACAAGGATCCGCCAATAAAAAAAAATTAAATACCCTAAAACTACCCTACATGCCTAAACCCTAAAACACTGTTATATAAGGACAACCCCTCTATATTTGCTTCACACTTCTCTCATTGAGCATTTGTGAGCATTTGGAGTTCACAGAGCGCATTGAAGAGTTGCTATTTAGAGTGAGCTTGGAGCTTGTTTCACATTCTTTGTGGGTTGTTCACGGTGGATTTGGCATTCAAATCCAGGGTTTACATCACATACAAGCTTGGAGGAGTTTTTGATTGAATTCTTTTGCCCATTCAAAGGTTTGATTGAATTCTTTTGCCCATTCAAAGGTATGTTAAATCCAACCTTCCATTTTTCCTCATAAAATTGTAAATATGAAGTATTTTTGTTTGGCCACAAAAAAATTAAGATAGGCTTTTTATTTTTGCATTTGCATATTTGTTTGCATTTACCATGATCCCTAGGACCACAGACCCTACATAGATCTATGTGGAGTGTTGTTGATAAAAATATGTATTGCAGATATTGCAAAAAACACATAAAAGGTGGAGGGGGGATATTCATAGGATGAAAGAACATTTGGTTAAAAAGGCCAAGTTGTCCCATGTGATTCTAAAGACATTATGGACATTAGAGTGGAAATGTGAAACCTTCTTCTTGACAAAATTAAAGAAGACAAGGCCAATAGGATAAAATATGGAGGAGATAGATTGGATCCCAAACCTTTTTGTTATTGTTAGGGGCCACTTTTGGTATGTTCCTCCCATTCATGAAATCTAGCCTAATGTTACATACTAAGTTCCTCAAAAGAGAAAGAACATACGAGGTTTTTTTCACCCTTCTCCACCCCTACCAGTGCCTCTTTGTTCACCTTAGATAACCATTGGAAGAAGCAATACAAGGAATTTCTTTTCTTTTGAATACATCGCTAGATGGTAGTATGATGCATATATCCCATTCAATGCTTCATATTCAACTTATTACCATCCTATGTTGGATTTCATTGTTGTTTTTTTAAGGGCTTCTGAAAGGTGTTAATGTACATGACTTGAGGGGATCTCTTGTAGAAAGAAGTTGGATCCATAAATGACTACTTGAAGAGTTTTAAAGAGTCATGGACAAAAATGGGATGTACTATCATGTTAGATGGATGGAATAATGGAAAGAACCGTACCACAATAAATTTTCTTGTCTATTGCTCACAAGAAACCAAGTTTTTGAAATTAGTAGATGCATACGATAGGGTGAAAAATGAAAAATTGTTATTTCAACTTTTGGATGAGATTGTTGTGGAGGTGGGGTTGGCCCATGTTGTTTAGTTATCATAGATGATGCCTCTAACTATGGTTTTGTTGGTAAGCTATTGGTATTGGAACATCAAGCATTGATGGTTCATCAAACATCTCCTGGATTCAGTCATTTGGGAGGTCGACCTACATCTGGATACAGTCGGTCGGATGATCAACCAGATCTCTACATTAGTCGGTCAAATAGTTGACATGCCCATCGGTCGGACAATCGACCTGGAGTCAAAGATAGTCGAACGGTGGATCGACCAACCCCGCAATCAAGTACGAGTTGGACACATAGGCGGTTGGGTCAAGCATCCTTGACGAGCCAACTCGACAATGCAGATTTAAAGGAATCAACTCTAACAACCAACGGTTACATGTGGACAAGATCTTCCCAATTATGTAGAAGTTGATTAGATATTGAGGCTATAAATAGAAAACCCCTTGAGTCATTATCATCATCACAGCGATCAAGTTGATATCATATGGAGATATCAAGATCCAATATACACTGTGATGTTTTGATCACAGTGCACCTTGCTTAAGTGTTATAACGGTGTCTTTAGATACCACCTTTTGTTTATGAAATTTTATTCTCTCTTCGATTATCTGCAGAACTATATATTTGTTTTGTTATAGGGTCCATCCCTTCCCTAACATGGTATTAGATCCGATGGTTTAAAACCTCGTCTATTATTTGCAAACCTTGCTAAGTCAGATATGTTGTGTGATTAACTTTGGGCCGGTGGTTTGCTGATTGGAACCTTGATATAGATCTTTCTATCTAGATATCAAAGATGGCTTCAAATATTGATCATGTTATGAACGGATCAAATTATGCAGTATGGGAACCAGATATGGAAACCCTACTAAAGAGTAAAGGATTGTGGAAGTATATGAAGATTGCAATTCTAGATCCAACAGATGATCATGAAAAGTTTATTGTTGATGGAAAGAAGGACGAGGCTGTAGGGATCATCACAACCTATATCTCATGGGAGATTTGGTTTCACCTCAGTGGAATCGACTGCCCTCGTCAGGTTTGGAGGAAGTTGAAGTCGTTGTTCAACTGAGTTGATGAGAGCCATGTCATGCAATTGGAGAAAGAGTTGATCTCTCTCGATCCTCATTATTTTGATAGAATAGATGACTATTTGGCACGTGTCAAAGAACTGTACTTGAAATTGGGTGAATGTGGAAAGAACTATAGAACAAGGATGGAAAACTCATTGAGTTGGTCTTGATAAATTTGAGAACACCATTCGATGTGTGTGTCGACTTTCCACACCAATTGAAAAGAACCGAAGGAAGATAGTAATGATTACACCTTTGAATCTTTTTGTGGCCTTTTGATTATTGATTAACACAATCTGCTTGAAGAAGGAAAGGTTGGTGGTAAACATCAAGCCCACTTGCTCAGGAGAAAGAGACAGATGGATCCTAGGAATAGAGTATGGTTCGATACCTCTACACATAGACCTGGAGGCCACGACAAAAAACCTAAGGGACAGACAGATGCCCCGCAGTGAAGTTGAAAGAAGAAGACATGTTAGTACTATGGAAAGATTGGACATGTGGAGAAAGTATGTTATAAGAAGAGAGACGATTTAGAGGAGAAGGTTAAACACCTGGAAGGAAATGTGTCCACTAAGTATCGATCCGCTGATAATTTCACCTTCCAAATAAAAAATTCTCATGCTTTGTTGTCTCATTCTGCATAGAACGAATAGGTAGTTGGCTCTGGGTGAACTCATCACATGGCTAAGGATGCCTCCTTGTTCACGTAGTTGGATGAAGCTAAGCAGAGGAAAATCTATGTTGCTGATGATTTTTCTCTAGATGTTGTTGTTGAAGGTGATGTTACTTGTCGGGAAAATTGTCGACGTCTATCATGTGCCAAACCTCAATGTCAATATGTTGTTTTTTGCGCAGTCAACACAGACAGGTAATATTGCTGAATTTTTCCCATATCAGTTCAATGTTCATGATTTGAAGAAAGGGAAGTCGATTTTCGTCGAAGGGATTCTTGACCTGACGAACAATCTGTATAAGTTTCATGACATGGTTCAACTTGATAGTGAACTAATTTCCCTTTTTTACTCACACTGATGAGTGACATTGAATTTGACATGAGAGACTCAGACATTTGAATTTTCAAAGTTTGTAGGCATTGGAAACTTAAAACATGGTTGTTGGTTTATTGAAAGTGTTTCCCCTTGAAGGAGTTTGTAAAGGATGTGTGCTTGAAAAATATCGTCATACACCTTTTGACTCTAGCAAAGCATGGTGAGAACAGAACCTACTAAATTTGGTTCATAATGATTTATGCTACATCAATCTACCTTCACTGGCAGGTGCAAGGTATATTTTGACTTTCATTGATGATTTCTCTCGTTTCACATGGGTCTATTTTCTTAAGAACACGAACCTTGTCTTTGAGAAGTTCAAGGAGTTTAGAGCCTTTGCTAAAAAACAATGTGGCCAACCCATCAAGTGCCTAAGATCAGAAAATGGTGGTGAGTATGTAAATTGACCTTTTGAAGAATACCTGCTTCGATCTAGTATTAAATGGAAGTAATCGGCTCCTCAAACACCTCATCAGAATGGTATTGAAGAACAAAAGAATCGGACTTTAGTCGAAATGTCTAGATGTCATTTGTAGGGTAAATATCTATCTCCTCACTTATGGACTGAAGCAGTGTATTGTGCAAACTATATGCTCAATCGCATCTCGACTCAAGTTGTTCCTTCCATGAATCCAATCAAACGATGGTGTGGAAAGAATCCTTCAATCGATTAGCTCTGTGCGTTTGGATTTGTTTCCCGGACTCACATTTCTGATGATTGCAGAAAGAGGTTGGATGCAAAGAGTCATGTTTGCATCATGATGGGCTACGAAAACCCATCAACTATTTGACCATGCCAAGTGACAAATTATTATCATATGAAATGTACAGTTTGATGAGAAATCTTATAGCATTAATGTATTGAATGTCTCATTTGGATTATTGCAGGATAATCCCTTTGATGTTGTCTCCAACATTGGTTCTCCTATCCCGTTTTTCAGGCATTCGACTGGATAATCTAACTTTGTTCTTGTTTCGAATCAACCATCGACCTTCACATCAACTAGTTCGTCGATCTATGTTCTGAATGGTTCTCCAATTCTATCGACTAAAAACTCTCTGACTTTTGATGAACCTACTGCAGTGAACCCTAGTTCACCTATTTTTTTTCTACTAGATGGGATGCCAAGACAATTGAAGCTGTTGGAGCTGACGTTTGTGATGTCTCCTCCAGACGACAAACTCGAAGTCAAAAGAAACATGCCAACATTTCCTTAATGACTCATGCACTTGAAAATTATGACCTTGTTACATACTTAGATGTTGGAGGATGACATGAATGGGAACATGCCATGTAGACAGAAATTGATTCTTTGTCAAAGAATCACACTTGGGACTTAGTTCCCCGACTGCAAGGAAAGAACATTGTGAAGTGTCGATGGGTCTGTAGGACCAAATTTACCTCTGAACGTGTTGTTGAGTGACAAAAGACACTCCTAGTTGCGAAGGGATTTTCTCAACAAGAAGGCATCGACTATGCTAAAACCTTTTCCCCTATTGCAAAGATGAACTTTGTTCGACTAATTCTTTCCCTTGCTGCTCATTTTGGATGACAAATCCATTAGATGGATGTGAAAAGTGTTTTTCTTCATGGACATCTATTTGAAGAAATTTTCATGGAACAACCACCTGGTGTTGTGACAGATTCTAACATGGTTTTTCGACTCAAGAAGTCACTTTATGGTTTGAAGTAGGCTCCATGAGCTTAGTAT